>JAXBDA010006514.1:0-20500 GCA_036023075.1 Gaultheria prostrata
GGGGGGGGGGGGCGGCGTTTGGGAAGGAGTATTTTGTATAGTCTCAATTAAGGCTGAGTTGGTATTTTTGATAGTTTCGGTATTTTTGAATTACAAGTTTAAATCAGATAAATAAACTGATTTGATATTATAGTCCAAACATATAGAAAATATCATACCCAAAACTCATTAAATCTCATAAAATGGTCCAAACATTTCATATGGCCCATTAAATTTGTTGAAATAGGAGTAGACGTTATAAATATATCCTATTGTAAAAATCCTAGAAGGCTTTTATCAAATAACAGACTCACTCTCGCTCCCGTGGATGTACCCGGATTTTGGGGAATCACGTAAAATCTTGTTGTCGTTCTTTCTTTACTGTTTTCGTATTCCATATTGTGTGTGATTGATTTAGCGCTAACAAGATTGAATGAAATTTACTTTTGAAGTGCATTCCTAAAATTAGATTTGCAGTTCAATTTTTTTCAGAATGACTTCAATCATTGATATATGTTGGTGCAAATTTTGTATGATCAATAAAACTGGACAAAATAAATAGTTGTTTCAAGGCGCGTTACAATGTCGCTGTCCTTAAGATGACATTCGCGCCCCACCAATTTGAGTGAATTTGGTGTGCACCGGGTCACTAGCGAATTCGACTCCAAGATACAATGAAATCTATAGTCCTGATTGACTGTTGGTCCAAATGCGTCATGCACAGACGAAGGACCAAAACACCTTTGGATTTTACGAGCCCGCCAAAAGCATATAAGAGGAGGAGATAAGAACACCTTAGGATTTTATGAGCCCGCCAAAAGTATATAAGAGGAGGAGATATTTTTAGGAAGAAGGAGCAATCAGAATCATACTGATTCTATATATATGAATTGGTAGAACCCTTAATTTTATTTAGGCATGAATCGTTGTTAGCCAAAAATCACACCTCTTTGGTTAAAATACCTCTTTGGCTAAAATAAGCAGTTATGTCCATTTACAATAGCCATGCCTATTCATTTGTTCCTAGTAGTCGCACCTTTTAGTATAGTCATGTTTATTCATTTAGGCTAGACACACTCTTTGCACTAAAATATAATAATCATGTTTATAAATTTACCTGAATAGAAACACCTTTTGGATTAAAATCGTCAACCAATAATACCATTTAATATCCGTAAATATTTGAAAATGTTCCAACAATTAATTAATGTCCAATAAACTTAGCTCATTTTTAAATAATCTACTTCTCGAGCTCAATGAAACGAACATATGAGATTAGACTTTAGGTGAAATTTGTCATTGCCGAGCAAGTATCACGTGATGGTATTTGTCACGCATCTTAGCCATTTAAAATTTTTTAATAACAGTAATGAGGCGTTACAGGTACCACATAAACGTTACGTGGTACCCTGTTCGGCACATAAAAAAAAAATCAGATTTTAGGCCCCAAATGAAACCAACGGGGGGCCAGCTCCCATCTAGCAGGCTAGCTGGACCTGACTTGTCAATTAACAACTTGGCATTGCCACTTGTCGCAAATTAATAAGTTGACATATATGGCAAAGGATATTTTTGGGGATAAAATGTCGAGTGAACTAGATAACTACAAGCGAGGGACCCAAAAGCTTTAGGAGTATTTACTGGAGTACTCGTTTAGGAACATAGTCACGTTATGTGTCGTATCATTTCAGTACTATACATTTACGTGTGGGATTTATATGCATAATTATGGGTCCAACGAAAATGTGTGATCACCGGTATTGGAGCGGTCCGAAACATCACTGAACAATTGGACAAAAAGCTTAAGTTAACAAAGCATGCGATTACTTTTAACCTTTTGGATTAACTTGACCTTGATGGTACATGAATTTGGTCCAAATTGGGGTGACTCACTTGCCATTTTGATTGATAGAAAACAAAATGTTGCTATTTTTAGCATGTGATCCCCATAAATTTCTTTGTTTGGGACGAAATGTCTCCCCTTAATAAAAATTCCAACCTTATTTGACCCCACTGCCAACTAAAATTCAGAGTGTTCAATTAATGTCCATTACGTTTAATTTGGATCTATCTTTTTATTGTTTTTTGTTTTTCATTTAGACTGGTTTTAAGCTTGAGTTGGGACGGTCTTTATTTATCTCTCTTTTTTTTTTGGGTAAAATTAAATTTTTTTTGTCGTCAGTGAATGTTATGAGCTTTTGGTCAAATTCACATGCATTTTATTTATATGGCGAGATGAACTGGAAAAAGTAATATGATGTACCAATAGTTTAATAACTTCAGAGAAAAAAAATACTAGGGAAAAAAAGGCCGCTCTTTTGACTTATTTTCATTTATTGAAACATTTTAAAATCTTGTTCAGTTCTAATATGTATAATTTCTCTCATTAATACATAAGCCAAGTACTAACTTTCGACACAAAAATGAAATTTTTTATTATAGAAAATATAAAAGTAGTGCCACGTAGGCTGTTGTGGTTGATGTTGAGGCCGGTTGTTGTGCCCCTAGCATTCCAGCAAAAGGCTGTTGTAAGTCTCGTTCTCAATCACGTAGCAAGTGACTTCTCTCTTAAGATCTGCAATCTGGCACTTGAGGCGAATCTTATATATATATTAGCAAAAATACCAGTTTTGTAGTTGGTATTGTGGTACACAACTATCCAAACCACAACCTCTCACATACACGTGGGACCATACACGCGGGACTCACGTATATGTGAGAGGTGGATTGGGTTGTGGTTTGGATGGTTGTATATGTATCGTTTTTCGTATACTAGTCGTCTATATTTTCGGAGGGCCGGAAACTGGGCCCTAGTTCTTAGAGGATCAGACATGTAAATTGTCAACCCACACCGAAAAACACTCTGCCCAATATGTTGACATGTCAACCCACACCGAAAAACACTCAGCCCAATATGAACAGGCTTCAGCCTCACACAAAATTCGGGCCCTGGTTTTGGGCTTTGGTCGCTCCGGCCACTACTTGGGCCACTTGTGCCATCCACAGTCCGTCATTGTACTCTACTCATATGAGAGAGAGAGAGAGAGAGAGAGAGAGAGAGAGAGAGGAGCTAGTGAGGAAGATAATGGTGATAACGGTCAGAGAGGTTTGTTACTGTGCTGCTACTGCTTCATCTTCTTGGCCCCTTTGCTTCAACCTCTCTCCACTTTCTCTCTCTTCAAAATCTTATTCGTTTAGGCCACGAATTTCTTCAAGCTGCATCAGGGCCAGTCTTTCTGCCCGAAGAAAACTTGCCACTGGCCCACCGTGGAACCTTGGCCTTTCCTCCCACAGGTTTGGATTACGAAATACCCTTTTTTGCTTTAGTTTCTGTACGTAAAGTCCGTGACTGTTTCTCAATTTCATTTTTCAGTCTTGTTCTTGATTTGGGTATTGTTTTCCAACCTTTTTTGCACTGGTTAATTTATTTGGGTTAGGATCTGGAAATACTTATCTTGGTTCTATAATCAATTCACTTGTGGTAACTGACGATGAATATGTCATTTATATATCTGCATATTTCATGTTACAATTTTACTGAAAGTAGGAGAGCAATTGTTGTCTTACCGACATGATGCTGAAATTTGTTGTTCCGTATGGAGGTATTATTCGAGCGTTTCCCATTTTTATTTTTCTTGGTTGGCCAGATACTTAGCTCAAGTTGTATCTTTTTCAAGATTTTTGCCATTCAGAATGGAGAATTATGATTTTCATAGTTCCTTGGGAGAACTCTCTTAAATTAGTAATCAAAGAAGCATTCTTGCATATTTAGAAAATGTTCAAATGATTACTTTTGGTTTTATTTGACTTGTGACAAGTGACAACTATCCAAGAATCAAGTATTCTCATCACTGCATGTTTGTTGTTGGTTTTCTTTTGAGTTTACTTTTTCCTGACAAAAATTAGAATATGTAAAATTCTATAGATTTCATTGCTTGTCACACCTGCCATTATCCTTATACAGTTGCATATGCTGATTGTAAATTTGTAATTTCTTCACAGTTCTGAGGGTGCAACTTTTGACCCATTGGGTATAGGTTCCGATAGTTCAACGGGCCTAAATGTTTCTCCGTGGGAAAGTTTCCTAGGCTTGCTTTCACCACAATTCGAGAGTTCATCGAGTCCCCGGAAGGAGAAACCTTCTTCGACAAGAGGAGTAGCAGGTTGTTCTTTACCTTGGTTATTTTCTCTCAGTGATACTCGTCATTTTTGAATTCATAATTATAACTTTTTAGCCTTTGACTAGGATACTTGTACTTTGGCAGCTGCAATTGAGGACAGTTCTATTGATTTTGGGGACTTCTTTAAAGGTCCATTGCCAGGGAAATTTCTCCAGCTTTTGGGATACTTGGCCCTATCCAGACTTGGAATATATATACCTCTTGGCGGAGTAAATCGCGACGCTTTTGTTGGAAATCTAGACCAGAACAGTATATTGAGCACTTTAGATACGTTCTCTGGAGGAGGCATTGGTCGACTTGGAATATGCTCCCTTGGTATTGTTCCCTTCATTAATGCGCAGATTGTGTTTCAGCTTCTCACCCAGTTATATCCCAAGTTGCAAGAACTTCAGAAAAGAGAGGGTCAAGCTGGAAGAAAGAAGATTCTTCAGTATACGCGCTATGCTTCAGTTGGTTTTGCAATTGTACAGGTACGGACTTTTGGTTTCTCTGAAATGGTATGCCAAAATTCGGAAAACATGCTTAGACGGCATGTCAACTTCTTCATGTAGGTGATTGGATAACCAGGTACTGTTTTATATGTCTGATTTCATGGTACCATACTATTCACAAGTGGTGAGGAAATTCTTTTTATAAGCTCGTATAGTCGTGTATCACTACCGAAGCAGAACCAAAATTGGATAACTGATAAATGTAGCGCAGAGGAAAGGGAAAGAATGGATGAATGGTACTCCCTCTGTTCATTTTTTGGTGTCCACTACGACAAGTCGTGCAATTTTTGGATAAAAAAATAAAGTACTTTGTGCATAGTTTTATTAAAAGAAATGTACCAATTTGAAGAACAAATTGATATTTTTACTTTATTTTGGTACAAAGAAACTGAAAAAATTATGCACGGAAGTACTTAAGTTTTTTATCAGAAAGTTGCACGATTTTTCGTAGTGGACATTTAAAAAGGTGACGGAGGGCTTATTAGCAGGGCCAATTTCTTTGTGAGTAGTAGTAATTAGGAAAAGTTACTTATTGGTAATTTGGTTGAGCCCTAATTTTCACTAAAAAAAGGTTAAGATCGGCAGGAGTAATGGACTTCTTCTTTTTCAGCTTTGAACTTCGTATGGCTGACTCGACCGAACAGAAATTTGCCTACCCTCAGAGTGGGACTGTTATTTAGTGTAGTCTTGAATCTTGGTAGCCATTCACATCAAAGAATAAAGTGGTAAAGCTTTTTGAGCAATAAGTTCTTAATTCTGGATTAAAGTGAAAACATGAGGCGCTTTGAATCGGCCCAATTTAGCATTTTTAAGTTATAAGTTCAGTCATGGATTTGTAGGCTCTATCCGTAATTTTACCTGAATTTAACCGAGTCAGCTCAAATAAGTCTGATTAGAGCCGAGAAGGTGCATATATCCTGAGCAATGCTGTTAATCTTCTTTTTCCCACTGCAGGCAATTGGCCAAGTACTCTTCCTTCGGCCTTACGTTAATGACTTCACTACCGAGTGGGCCCTATCTTCTGTTACTTTATTAACACTTGGTTCAGTCCTTACAACATATATTGGTGAACGGATTACTGACTTAAAACTTGGAAACGGTACTTCTCTTTTGATCTTTACGAGCATCATATCCTACTTGCCAGCATCTTTTGGTAGGACAGTTGCAGAGGCATTTCAGGATGGTAACTACACTGGACTCATCGCCATCATTTTGTCCTTTTTCCTGTTGGTGCTGAGTATTGTGTATGTTCAGGTAAGAGCCTTTTTTGTTTGTTGATCTAGAATTTCTGTAGTGGAAGCGTAGAACTGTTGACAATAGTCTCAACAAAGGGTTTCAGGAGGCAGAGAGGAAAATCCCAATTAATTATGCGTCAAGATACACTAGCAGAACTGGTGGTCTTGAAAAATCAGCTTACTTGCCTTTTAAGGTTTGTTTTCAAGTTCCACTTAATGTTTCAGTAGTTTTCAGATTTCCACAGTTTTTTGCAGTGTTGTGTGTTTTGTTTGGAAATTTATTTGAAATGCCCAATGGCGCAGGTGAACAGTACAGGAGTGATGCCAATTATCTTTTCTACATCATCTTTAGCTCTTCCAGGAACTTTAGCACGCTTCACTGGTTTAGCTGCATTGAAAAAGGCTGCAGTGGCTTTAGGCCCAGGGGGTAAGAGCAATCACCGTAGTGATTTCATTGGTATAAGTTGGAATAAGCAAAGTGCATAAGTTAAAAGTCTCAACTATTCCTTTGTCTAGTCACTTTGTTGGTTGCTTTCTGATTGTGGGAGCCGTGGGTTCTACAAAATTCATTGACTAGACATTGCTGCATTTGAACTAACCTCTAAAACATGCACTCATGACCTGTAAAACGAAGACTGCACACTTGATACTTGGTCTTAGACTCTTAGTTGTCTTCTCCTGATGGTTGCTTATTAAGGGTGCGTTTGGATTTTGGAACTTGATGAAGAAGCGGAACGAAAGGGAATTAGGGAAACTAACTATTTTCCCTCTTTTGTTTGGTTCTTAGTAGGAAAAGGAAAAACAAAAAGAATCTAAAAAAAATGATTGAAAGTTAGTTTCCTCCTCTTTTTCTTTGTTACACGTCATTGGTATCATTGTTCTTCCTCTTTTCTCTTTGAAACGAAACACGAGAATTCATTTTTCTTCTTTCATTTCTTTCATTTTTTATCAAATTCCGAACACAACCTACACCTCTGCCATGCAATTGGTGTGGTTTGGATGCAATAGGGCGTTGTCAATTGCTGCGTGCCATTCAATGTGCTCTGCTCGTTTTTAGTTGTGCCATCCTTTTAAGTGCCGGAATGTAGAATTGGAGAGACTCAGTAAATGTACCATTAGAAAATAGCAGAGAAAATGAATTTTTGATGTAGTTACGATTCGGCAATGCCTCTCTTTTTACATATGTGGTAAGTTTGTAGTTGTCCAAAAACAAAATGTAGAAGATGGAATGTTCAAAAGTAGCAAAATGGAATAGGTCATGTGTTAAATATGATGGCATTTGGGAGACGCCTTTTCCTTTTGATTACATTTGAAATATTCTAATTCTGACGAGATGAATTCTTTGTAGGTTCCTTCTATCTCCCAACGAACATTCTATTGATAGCCTTCTTCAACTACTACTACACTTTTCTACAGCTGGATCCTGATGACGTGAGTGAACAGTTGAAGCGACAAGGTGCATCTATCCCACTTGTCCGACCGGGTAAAAGTACAGCTGCATTTATCAAAACGGTAATTTCCCATCTACTTAAATATGTGGCCTGTCTTTGAATTTTGTTCCAGGCTGTTGTTTAGCCACCTTTTATCCTGATTTAGCCATGTATTTTTTGGTTCTAGATATGGCAAATGAATCTACTGACTGCTGCACCACATTACCTGATTTAGCCCACTTAGCTGGTGTTCACTCTTTCTTTATGATGAGCATTTGAATTACTGATGTCGGATGAACTATCGGTTATTGAACATTGGAACTTCAGTAGAATGTTTTCAAACATTTTTTATCCTTAAAAGAACTGGTTGACATGGTGTTTGGTTGTCATAATGACCTGAATGAATTCTCTCTTTCCTAAATGAGACAATTTGAGTCGACTTTTGTGTTTAATTTCAATGCATTTTTACTTCATTTTGTTTTCTTGAAGTTGTATGAAATAGGATACCCTGCATCTGGTTGCGATGACTTCATAACTTCATTTATCTCCCCTCCTGCTCTATTGTTAACCAGCCAACCCACCCCCGCCTCCTGTTCGGAACTTGTATGCATCAGGTTCAGATGACCTTGTAATTTGATTTAACTGTCCCCCTTTAGAGTTATGTTTGCTATGCAACTATTTCTTTAGCTTATAAGCCAGAATAGAAAAATTACTCCATTCTCCGGTTGGGGTTTTACTCACCATGAGTTCTGAATAGATTCTGATGGAGGCATTTGGGTTCTTTGTTTGCTCGTCTCAATTTTCATAACTTGAAGACTGGGGTTACTTTTGTATGGAATCTTCTGAATGTAAAAATTGCCAGCAGACACTTGAGGCTCGTCTAAGATTCAGATCCGACATGTTTAGTTCGACGTTCACCTGGTATATTTAATTTGAATTCACCATGATCTATACATAAAGCTCCTGTCTTATGCAAGAACTGCCCAAACGCACCTTATTAACACCAATATTACCCGAGGAAATTTAAATGTTCAAAGAATATGAACATTTTGTCGTGTCCCATATCCTTGTGAGGGAAACTAAATGAATATGACGCTAGACACATGCGTGCACCGAACATTTGCAACCGAGCCCATGTAACATAGCTCATTGTAGTAAGTAGTAATCTGTAAGGGAACAGCTATTCATGAAGAAGAAGCTTAAAGTCTTTTCTGCTCGACATGCTTTTTGATTGAGAATAGCATATAGCACATTCGAAGTTCCAATATGGAAATGTCCTCTTGTTTTGGCTTTAAGATTATTTGGACCGATTTATGACCTTTTTGCGGTTAAGTTTTCAGGTTCTTAGTCGTATATCAGTTCTGGGATCCGCGTTTTTGGCAATTCTAGCTGCTGGTCCTGCATTGATTGAACAAACTACACACCTGACTGCATTTCGGGGATTCGCGGGCACATCGGTCCTCATTCTTGTTGGTTGTGCTACTGACACAGCAAGAAAAGTTCAAGCAGAAATAATATCACAGAAGTACAAGAACATAGAGTTTTATGAGATCGACAAGTTCTGAAAAATCCAGATTAGAAAGGTGGAAAGGGGAAAAAATGGAAAATTTGATGTTGTTAGTCTTGACACAGATCGTGTATTCTTCAGTCCTTATATGATAAAGTAGCCATTGTATTTGACAAATTTTGGTGCACAGTTTGGTTCTAACTTATATATTGTACAATAGATTCCTTCTTCTGAATTAGTTTCAATTTTCTCTGGCGGTTGGTTAAACTATGAAAAAAGTTTATTCCAGTTCTTGCACAATAAGCCCTTTTGTGAGGTGGTTTCAAGTGGGTTTAGGCTTGCTCTCTAGTAGGAATGCCCTTGGATGGGTGAAATCACCTTACACTGTAGGAAGCCCACGTGCAAGATGCCTTCTATAGAAAACTTATGTGGTGTTTGGATACTTGTGGATGAGAGAAGAAACTTGGGGCTTTCAAATCACGACTCTATCTGTTACTCCGTATTTTGCTATTCAAATTTATTAGAGATACTATTTGACATGTTAATTTTTTTTAGATGAACAAAAACTCCAGACCTACGTTTCTTATATAAAGGCATGTACAATAGAAGATTATATTTAAAAATTATGATCGTCCTTAGAAAAATAATCTCCGCTTTCTTTTAGATCGTAAGAAATAGATTTTTGTAACCTTATACCCGGACATGTATTAGTATTGCCCTTGTTTACCTAACTATTGTTCACTTTGTAACACATCTCTCAATTTACCTAACATTTCAAAGAGTTAGAATTAATCTCATCCCACCCCTCACTTTGGTTTAGATAAGTTAGGTGCGATGTTCATATATATTTTTATTACAAAAATAGACTAAAAGATAAACAAACATCAAGACAAATTGGGACTTAATTGAGGTTTGCTATGATAAAATTGTGAAACTAACGAAGTATATGATTTTGGCATTAACACCTACCTTGTGGAGAGTTGGGTATTTGTATTAAGAGTATACAGTATATTTTTCAAGCTAAAATTCTATTAGGTGTCATTATTCTTATTTTATTTTTCGGTAAATAAGGCTTCATTAAAAGTGACATTTGGTTTAAAAAACTTTTAGAGGTTTACATGAGGCAAGAAAGGGCTTAAACAATCAATTCAATAAAAAAGGAAGAAGAAAGTAAATCCATGTTTTTCCTCTCTTATTTTTTTTCTTAATTAGTTGATGCCCAATTTTGGGGGGGAGAGAGGGTAGAGGGAGGAAGAGAGAGACTTCACATTTTAAAAAAAAAAAATGTTCTTGCACACTTGGACAAAAACACGCACATAGTCACATGCCGACTCAAACGATTAAAACATCAAAAGTCTGATAAAGGCAATACGGTAACCTACATAACTTGGTTTCCTCACTATCCCTCCATGCAATAATCCAACATCCACAAAAAAGGCATTTTGGTCTAGAATGGTCAAAAAAGTGACGAGCCACCATAGTTATTTTTATGGATTGGTTCTTGATAGCTCACATTCCTTACTCTATGAAATCAAAACATAGGAGTAATTCTTTCTTCCATATATCATTTCAAGATTTCGACACCTAAAACCAAATCTAAGAAAAAATGGTAAAAAAGTTACTATACTCCTTACCTAATTTCGGTTGCTTCTATATTTCATAACCTCTTTTGCTTTGATAATTTTAGTTACCTAATAAACTTCACCCCTTTATTTAAAATCCAAGATTTAGTTAAACTGATTAAATGCAGTTAGTATAGTCGGCTATCATTTCAATTAGGATTAATAAGGAGAGATTTTTATATAAGAGGTACTTATTAAAAATAAAAATATACCTAGATTTATTTACACCAGTAGAAGGGAATGCATAAATTTGGAACTTATCATATACTAAAATCTTGAGAAGTAGAAAGACAAAAAAGAAAAGAAAAGAAAAGTAATAACTTTTCCATAAACAAGTGATAATTTTTCTGTAAACGGCATACATTCCATACATCTCTGCCTATAATTTCAAATCTTTTAAAATTCTTTCAAATTAAGAAGAAAATTAAATGTCTCCCATAAAAAACGTTCCCTACAATCAAAGAAGGGAAATATTAATGATTTCCAGATTTCTTTCTTTTTCTAGTTAATGCATTATAAAATGACAACGGGTATCCAAAATATGTTTACAGTGCACATCTTAAATTATTTCCTAAGTTAATTAGAATATTAAACCTCTCTCATGAAAAAAGACATTTTCATTTATTAATCCAGAGGTGTAGACAGGTCAACATCCTTGCTGTGGTCTGAGTTTGAGACCTCAGTATAGCTCAATATATATACCCGCAAATTAACGTAGACATGTAAAAGCTTCCAAACGGCTCTAAACCGGGTTTTGACTATCACTCGACCATGATTTCCTCAGATAACAATGGCGACAGTGACGAAGAAGAAGACGATGAAAGCGAAAACAATGACCATTCAGTTTTCCATTATTGTTTCAGTGAATTATCAAAGGTTTGCGGCTTCTTTCTCCTTAGATTTAACTCCTTTTGTCTCCTACCCTATTAATCGATGTCCTTGAAATAGTTTGATCTGATTAATTTAGATTGAGCACTTGTATGTGTGTATATGCCTACTTTCTATGTTTTTTTGTACCGTAGTTTTCATGGGTCACTAGATCTCATTTCCTACCCATTTTTGTTAGTCTGAATCGTAAGAGAAATGAAAATTAGTATTTTTTTATCTTTAATCGGACATCTCTTAATTTTACTCTATATCACTGTCTTCTCGTGGTAGTATCCCTGTGTCTCTATATACGTGTGTTAATTGATCAATTTGATTCTTCTATGGCAATTACATGGATAAATCTCAAATTTCAGGTTTACAATAACTCCGCATAAATGTTTCACATCGGCTGATCCCTGAGTCAGATTGTTTCAGGTAATTACACTTACGTATTTCCTACAAAATTTGTTAGTATCGCTGATGCCCCTCCTAATACTCCATACTTTCCGTTTTCGATTGGATTATATTCTATGCCATGGTTATTCTACTAAATCTGTTGTTGTATCTCATTGTCGTAAATGCATAAAGAAAATCATCATATCTAGTTTACGTATGAGGCTTATCCTTGTTATGGGTTAGTTTGCCATCGATTGGAGATTGGACATTGGAGTGTAGTTCCACAATGATGTGCTTTCCAAAAGCAAATAGTATGTTTTTTCCCAGACGATAGGATGTTGGTATGTTAATAGAGAGAGATTACTGCGGCAGGCCAACGTCATTCCCTCAACTTTAAACTGAGACCTCACTTACTGGAACCCAAGCTCCCTCTCACGACCGCTCAAGCAACAACTTTTCTCTGGGTCACCAAAAGCCATGTTGCTATGTCACCTTTGTGGTTTGACATGTGGTTCTATCATGAGAATAATGGACATTTTAGGCCTATTGTTGGCTTATTGTTCCTTTTCCTTTTCTTTTTTTTTGTTTGTTTGTTAGTTTTTCATTTAAACGTTTCATGCTCTTTAGCATGGAATTTGGATACTCCAAAAATGCCTCCGTAATAATGCAGGGATATGAAAACCTAGCGGATACATATTGGATATCCCAAGTATCAGGTTTTCATACCCAATTTTGTTCCTCTTTCAATAATGCTTGGGATACAACATAGATACGGTAGGTTACTTTTGGGACAAAACGGGGTCCAAACAGTGTTTTAAATGGCACGCGCCACTTGCACCATGGCGACGTGGCGAGGCGTGCCCCCAGCCTCTGGGACTCGTGGCTAGGCGCAGGTCATCCGCGCGCTCAAGGAATTTTTAGCCATTTTATTTTGATTAGGCCCGAATCAATCTGAACCATTGATCTATGACACATAAAGGTAGTCTAAATGCACTGGATAATTTCCTTCAATATAAATAGGAACTAAACGTTAGCCCTAGAATCGGATTTGCTCTATCGATAGTCATAGCAGCAGCCAACCCTACGAGTCTTGAAGTCGATTTGCTCTATTTCCACCTCAGGGAGAAGAAGAAGATGTGGAAGGATATAAATCGAATGATAAAGATGGAGTCGAAGTTATTGTTGTTGAGGATGATTAATGGGCATCCATGTCTCGATATTTTATTACTGCTATTCATTTTCTTGTCTCCAAAAGCTATTCGTCTGTATGTTAGCTTTTATGGATGATATATTTTGCTTAGTATTTGGTGGTCTAAGCATTGAAATGGTTATGTTTTGTGACATGTGAAAGTTTTAAAAGTGTTTGCTTGTGTTGAAAGTTTTGCCTATATTAGAATTTTATTGCCTCCGTCCCAAAATGGATGTTCCAAACTTTCAAAACACTATTCACACCTCTCGAAAAATTATTTATATTTTTTAAGCTATAATGAATTTTATATGCAATATGGATCTTGTTTGATAGATTTTGCTTAATTTTATTAAACAAAGTTTTAAAATCGAAAAAATATTATAGATTGCAATATATAGATGATTCTTTGAGTAATGTGAATAGTAGTTTTGAACATCTATTTTGGGACGGAGCGAATACTTGTTATAATAACTTGCGCCTCAATTCGATATGGCGCGAGCCTCGCCACGCGCTTCTCACCAAGGCTCCAGAGGACCATTGTGCCTCGGTGCACCGTGAGCCATTTAAAACACTGGGTCCAAAACATAAATTTTAAGGCACTTAAATTGAGGTTAAATCGTGAACAAATCAATTGAAAAATAAAAGAACTACGTATATTGTAAATCTAGAAAGAACAGATGCCCTAGCGGACGTTCGTCTCTATCTGCAATGAATAAAACAAGGGGAAAGGAAAAACAAGGGTGAAAGGTGGACTTGAAGCAACAACTCTTTGCAACAATAGTTATGCTAAGACAAGAAGAATAGACAAGTCAAGGGTTGGAGTGTGGAGAAATAAAGGAAAAGATGTATCAAGTGTAGCAACACAAAGAAAAAAGAAAAAAAAACATGCCTGTGGTATATTAGGTATTTGTGAAATCTCCTTTAGACACGAGACATTACACCTTCCATTCTTAATATTTTTGTCGGATGTTGACATACATAGAGACAACTCAAAAGTTTTAAGTTCATTTGATACTCATATTTAAAATATGCTAAAAAATGTCCAAACCAACATGTAAGTCTCTACTGCACGTAGCATCAGCATGGATGCGTGACATGACAGTGGCACTCTAAAATGCAAGCTTCCGAAACTTGGAGGACATAACATGTTGGGACACGTCTCTAAAACATAATCGTATATCCTCTTATACAAGGGTAAACAAAAAATAAGACTCTACATTGTTTGCACTTATCCTTTCAACATTAACTAGGGGTCCAACATAATCCGTTTCACAATTTGCATTAATCTTTATCATCAATCAACTCATCAATGAAAAATACTTAACTTCCGTTGGGCCTACCACTTCATTTGTCACTTTCAAAGTGTCCCACGAGTGTCCATAGCGTCATATAATGGCCCAAATAAATCCTAGATCGTCTAAACACAAAAAAAAGTTTGATTAAAACTAGAGCACCTTTCATTTGAGTGTGCGACACGAGTCAGTAGAGTACTGGTGCCCGAAAAGTTTCTGACACCACATGTGAACTTCATAGAAGTGTCCGTGCTTCATAGATTGACACAGTTACACGATACAATTACGATTCGATGTAAATATGGCGATATGGGAAAACCTAAATGATAAGATATGGATATAGCAAAGACAAACTTGTAAATAAGTTCTTTTAAATCATGTTATAGAGAGAAAATCACACCAAAAGCTAGAGTGTATTTAGCTCGTTTCAAATAAACCATATTAAGCAAAGAACATTCCAACTTTGACTTTTTTGGGAGCATGCATAAATGCTCGCGTTTCTCTTACGTCCTTGATGTAGGAATAAACTCGATGCTAGGTGACTCCATGGGCGTTCTTAATAGCTTTTACACGATCTCATATATTATGCTTTTGATCCTTGTCCGATGTAGTAATGCCCACTTGTTTTGCACCGAATAGTGGTAAATAGCCTCGAGGATCTCACACGCGGATATGATTTGAACTCAAAATTCTTGTAAGAATATTCAAGATTTTGTATATTATATTTGTGAGATTGAAGGGATATATCAAGTAGGAATCCATTAACACTTATTTAGAGTGGAAGTGTAAATGATACAAACTATATCAACATACGAGATTCACAGTGTTGATCCAAGAGATCGGTTTTAGATATTTGGGTAAATCACCGAGACACCCCCTGAACTATACCTATTTTACACAGACACCCCATAAACTAATTTAACCTATGACGACACCCCCTTAACTATTTAAATCTCAATCAGCCCTTAACTCCGTTAAAAAAGACCACTGAAAGACCTTTATGCCCCTCAATTAGCCCTTAACCCCCTCAAAACCCTCGATTTGCCCTTTTTCCCCTCAAAGACGACTATACCTCTATTTTGCGTATCTTTTACTAAAATATTATTCCTCTTTTTCAAACATTACGATACATATACATATATATATATAGGAAGAGCTTCCCATCCACACCACTAAAATCCGGACCCCGTCCGGACCTCATAGTTTCGGACCAAATTTCGACGATCCGAACCACTCAATGTGTTTAAAACGTGTTTTTAAGGTCCAGCGCGATGATTCGTTAAAAAAAATACCGGGAAGGGCTTGATCCAAGCAGTTTTTCATAAAAATAATACATATATACAGTTTTTATGAAAAATTGCTCGGATCAAGCCATTCCCGATATTTGGTTTTGCTGATTTCTCATGGGGCCCTTAAAAACATCTTTTAAACACATTGGACGGTTCGGATCATGAAAATTTGATCGGGAAAGTGGGGTGTGGACGTTAGGTCCGCATTTTAGGGTGTGGATAGGAAGCTCTTCCTATATATATGTGTGTGTGTGTGTGTGTGTGTGATATATGTATATGTATAAATGTATGTATATGCCTCAATACACAAAGACCATTGATCGAATCCATCTCCAATGACCCAACTCCATCAATCCCAACCGCGGCAACTCCAACTCCGACGAAGAAACGAGGAATCAGAAAATCTTCAATACATCTTCTGTAGGAGAAAGTTTGATCTTTTTTCCAATCCCTCAAACAAGGAATCCTACTACTTATTTCGATTTGTACAGTATATCCGTTCCAAATACTACTACAGGAAATTGGGTCCAAATCAAAGAAACAAGACCCGTTGGGTACCTTTTCAAATCTTCAAAAATTGCAAAGGAAAATATGGGGAGATCAAAATCTTCCACAGATTGAAAACTCAGTGTCATGATTCCAGCAAAACTCATCGCTTTCAAACAATTACTCGGAGTCTCTAATGCTAACTCTGACTTGGACCCATTTTCTCTTCATCAATTTGCCTAGGTGTATCAATAACCAAATACCCATCTCGCCTATTACTGAAATGAGACTTGGGGTCGCTGCAGTTGGTAATGCCGGAGTTAGGTCACCGGAGATGGATTCGATCGATGGTCCGTTTTCTGGTTGTTTCTCCGACCGGTATTTCACTGGAACAGCTCTCTCTCCTCTCTTGAGAGACCCACAACATAACTAAGGATATTATTTTGCCGGAATTTGTGATTGAGGAAGTATTACGCAAGACCCGTAGCTTAAAATCCATTTTAATGGCAAATTAACTAATTTGATATTATTAAGTATGGAAGATGGCTGGTTTGAAATTACTATGCTTTGATGTGATGTATTTAATTTTAGTTTGGTATGAAGACTTAGTAATAATACCGAAATGTGGGGGAGGGTAATATTGGAAAAAAAAACTTACATTTAGTAATGGAAGTGGACGAAATGCTAACAGAAGGGGTGTCGGGGATAAAGTTAAATAGTTTAGGGGGTGTCGTCGTAGGTTAAATTAGTTTAGGGAGTGTGTGGGTAAAAGAGGTATAGTTCGGGGGTGTCTAGGTGATTTACCCTAGATATTTTCAGGCTAGGGATTATTATATATAATACTGAGGTGTCAGGCACATGAACACTAGTAGGTTATTGCAAAACTAAGTTGTTCAAGATATTTTTGGATAAAAAAGGTTCAAGGTACGATGGTGGCTAATATTGGTGATGCTGGAATGTCTTGATGATGCTCATCTGCCCAAATGCAACTACGTTGGGATTTTTTGGATAAGAAGATGGTTGCATATTGGCCATGCAATGTTTTCTCTCGACCACTCACATGGATGTAGCCATAGGAGATCAACGTGCTGGTCAAAATTCAAGTATACAAGAAAAATGATACATATGGTTATTCCATTATGTTAGAAGTAGTTGACAAATGACAATGAATGATTGAGGCAATACGATTGAGGTGTCTAAGTTACCAATGATGGAATAACTTGATGATGCTCATCCCGCATATCAGTGAGAGATTTATGGAAGAAACAAGGTTGTAGTTCAACTTTTCTTCCCTCCACCACTAATGATGATTGAAGTTGCTGGTTCAATGATAACCATGGTACTAATACCTGTATGTTAGAGGTGATCGACTATTATCTCGATAATAATCATCAATCAAAATTGAAGATGTTGGTAGTGACTTTGTACGGACTATGTACATGTGTTTGTAATGTATATCTTGTGATGGAAAGGATTTGGTAGCCGTTCCAAGCGAATTACTCAAGAGTTGTTTCTTTCACGACTAGAAATTGTTGTACACCATTTTACCTTGTCAATTGGTTTGAATTCATAATTGAGACCAAAGTTGGCACAAGATTGTGTAGCTAGAAAAGAATTCAATATTTTTCTTCAACAAGAGTTGATCGAGCAAAATAGGAAAAAGAAAGTATGTATGTAGCCAATACCTAATGAATTGATGGAAGCTTAATTTTTCCTTGGTTTACCTACTCTTACAAGGCTTAATTTGGTTTTGGTTTCACAAAACCTTACACGTGTTTTCTTTACAATGTCAAGTTTAGTAGGATGAAGAAAGGATACCGGTGGGTTTTGGTAAGCTTTAAATGTTGAGTTATATTGATTAACTCGTACTTGTTTTAAATCGCTAAGAAGAGACTTTACGTATCTTTCCAACGAGTGATGATGACATGCGTCGTCAATGGTAATGTATAACTTTGCTATTATTCATTTGGGAAATTTTTTAAAAAGCTCCTGAACTTTCAACCAATTCTAAAAAAAAACACCTGGACTTCAACCGTCAAGAAAACACCACCAGAACTTTATATTCCGTCAGCAAAAAAAGCTCCTGCCATCCAATTCCATCATGTTTTTAACAGAGGAGACCTAACGGATGGATTTAACAGTGGTTTTGGACGTTGGGGTTCCGTTAAGTGCCCAAAACGACGTCGTTTAGGGGCAGAACTAAAAGAAAAAAAGAAGAAGCCCTCCCCTCGCTGCCTCCAACAAAACCGGAAGCTGCCGCTTGTTCGGAGAATGCTTCATCCGATCTCATTTCCTCTGTCCCAATCAAAAACCCGAAATCGAGCCCAAGTCCAAAATCCGGCAGTGGATAAGGGTGGGAGGAGGTGCAATAATCGATGGCTAGTTTGGCAATTTCGCCTTTGAAGGCATCATCAATTATTCCGTTTTTGCAGGAGTTGAAGTGGTCAATTATTCCGTTTTTGCAGGGGTTGAAGTGGCTCCCGTGTAACAAACTGATTCTGGGTTCTTCGGCTAGAAATGTACGGCGGTGGATAAGCGTGGAAGGAGTAATTGGCTTACGAGGTTGTTGAATTTTGGGACGGAGGTATTGACGGCGTTGACTGTTACTATACTTTTCCAATCGTCGTTGGCGGAGCCGAGATCGATTCCGATAGCTTCAATGTATCCAATTCTTGATGTGGTGACTGTGTGTTAGCTGAGAAGGTAATCTTTACCTTTAACTCAATTCTTTTCTGAATATTATATGTCTTGAATGTGCATTTTTCTTATGTCATTGGTAACATGAACAATTGATGGGACTTGGCCTTAGTATATACTCCCTCCGTCCCAATTTTATAGTCCCAGTTGATACTTTTTGTCGTCCCAAAAATATTGTCCCACTTCAAAACTAAGTGGGTAATTGTTAAAGAATTTCCTCTTATACTCTTAACTTTTGAAATTAAACATAATAAAAAAGTAAGAAAGTATAATGATTGAAGGGTAAAATAAGGAAAACATGTTTTCAAAAGTACAATGATTATGTCCCCTTATTAAGTTGGAATCCCCAAAAGGGACTATAAAATTGGGATGGAGGGAGTAGTACATTTTGATGGATAAAATCATAGATTACCAGAAATGTGTTGGAGCTCCAGAGGTAGGTGGTGACTCAATGGTCTATGGTGGTGTTGTGGAGGTTGACTTGTGCTGTTAAGGTGGTAATCATGTGTAGGCCCCATTCCAGGGTCCCCCGAACGATCCAAACCGTTGATTATTTTCGAAATACTTTTTGTGTGTTGATCCTGAAAAATTCAACTCAATCGGAGACATGCAAGTGCCCGATCCAATCGTTCAAGGTTTCATTCAGATTATAGGATCCTAAAGTCTAAATGAAAAATTGGACGATTCGATCAAGCACTTACATGTATCTGATTGAGTTGAAATTTTCCAAGTTAGCTCAAAAAATTATTTGGAAAATAATCAACAGTTTGGATCGTTCATCGGTACATCATAGACCACATTTTTTAAAAACTTGAGTGCACAACCAAAATGGTAGGTAGGGCTGGTAAGAGTTAACCATCGTTAACTCCTCTGTCAAAAACATCAACACAATGGAGTGGTAGAGGTTGTTTTGTTGACAGAATATAAAGTTCAGATGTGGTTTTGTTGACAGCTGAAGTCCAGGTGTTTTTTTGAGAATTGGCTGAAAGCTCAGGGGCTTTTTAAAAAATTTCCGTATTCCTTTTGTTACTAAAGTGTTAGTTTTATGTTTTAAACTTGCAAAATGTAACTATTAGGATTTTGACCTTTGTTGAATAAGTCGATCGTAGAACAAATATCAATACTAGTAATTACAAATCTATAATGTACCTGTGGAAAACTAATGAAACATGTAAAAAAAGTGACAGACATCACTTGTTTTTTGCCTTTTTATGAACTTATGTGGTTGAAACTCAAAATTTTTTACGCTTGTGGCTAGCCAAAGTTACCTATGTATTGGTAACTGGCTTTTACCACTTGCCCGGCTCTAGATGAAATGACTCAGACACTTTACGCATACCCACACCTGACACATGTACGGCTGTAACTGAGTCCATGTAAAGATGTGCCTCTGTTCTTGTTCTCTCCTCTCTTTTTTCTTTTTTTTCCCTCTTTGTAGCTTCTTTTGTCACCATCAACGAACCTCTTTCCCACATTCTTTTACGTCTCATCTACCTCTAAACCCTTTTTGCTCTTTTCTATGAAACCTATTATATTTTGCTTTTACTCCAATGATCTCACGTGAGTGGGGACTTGCCAGCTTCTGCTTTCGCTTTAAATTGTGCTTATGACTCTTTGATCAATGTGTCAACACAGTCCTGGCAGTTTAGGTATAATCACTTTGTAGTGGCTTGATTGTGGGTTTATCCACTTAAGATATAGTTGTTTGGAGTTCAAAGTGTTGTATCATATATATATATATATTTTTTGGGGGGGGGGGGGGGGGGGGGGGGTTGGGGTAGGATAACAAGAAACCATTAAAAGGTCAGGGTCCTGATATTTTCATTGTTTTTCTAATGG
>JAXBDA010006515.1:0-20497 GCA_036023075.1 Gaultheria prostrata
CTACCAGCATCGTCAGCATTTCTATCGTTGATGCTTCCTGTGATGTTGATCCTGTTGTTAAGATGCTTGTACCCGCCATCCTTCCCATTAACAAATACAGCATTGCTTGTGCGCTTCTTGTCCTTTTCAGAACCAGCACTCCATAGACCAGTGGTGGTTGTGGATGAGGTGGTTGGGGTTACGGTAGTCGTGGACTTTGTAATGTCTCTGTTGCTATAGAAATTTTTGTTGCTTTCCCCGTTTATACCATTATTAGTTAGAGTGGTGGCAGCAGTGGCGGTGGTTGAGTCTTTCTTGGCATAAATGTTGTTTACACTCCCCGTAATAGAGGTGGTGAGAGCCTTGGCAACAATTCCAGCAGTGGCACTGGTCGAGTCTTTCTTGGCATCAGTGGTGTTTACACTCCCGCTGATACAAGCAATAGAGGAGGTGGTGAGAGCCTTGGCAACAATTCCAGCCGTGGCGGTGATCGAGTCTTTCTTGGCATCAATGGTGTTTACACTCCCGCTGATACAACCAATAGAGGAGGTGGTGAGAGCCCCAATAGAGGAGGTGGTGAGAGCCTTGGCAACAATTCCAGCCATGGCGGTGGTCGAGTCTTTCTTGGCATCAATGGTGATTACACTCCCACTGATACTACCTACAGAGGAGGTGGGGAGAACCTTGGCAACAGAATTGTTGCCACTGCTTTTCGGAGAGGGAGTTGCTAGTTGAAGATTCACAGGAACTGAAATAGTTGATTCGGTATCAGAGATATTACTTAAATTAATCTTTTTTCGTGGTTATATCATTTATGAGAGTTGTGCTGATATTACCAGATTCTGAAGTAATTTTCGAGGCTTCCACAAGCTTTCTTGAACGACCACGACCTCTGTGCATGTGCCGCTCACAGTACTTTTGATCAGGAACAACATCCTTGCCACATCTCCATTTCTTACCATCAGTTCTTCTACACCTCCCTGGTTCGGGATCCATCATGCTCCTATGATTGAACCTGAGATGACTGAATCCTATGACTGAAAGCAATCAGGAAAAGAAATAGAAAACCCCATATCAATATTTCTCTTCAAACTCTTCCAAAAAAATAAAAAATAAAAACCCAAAAGCAATGTTCG
Organism: Gaultheria prostrata; assembly: GCA_036023075.1. Classification (NCBI taxonomy): domain Eukaryota; kingdom Viridiplantae; phylum Streptophyta; class Magnoliopsida; order Ericales; family Ericaceae; genus Gaultheria; species Gaultheria prostrata. The sequence goes on from JAXBDA010006515.1 coordinate 1,116, forward strand.
AGAAACAGAGCAAATCAATCTAACAAACATGAACCCAGATTTTTAACTCAGAAGAGAATAAAAGCAGTTTGGCTCAACATTAACATTATCCAAACTAAGTCAAACATGAATAAAGCCATCTAAAAGATAAAAATAAATAAAAAAATTTACCGCGTAAGCAATTGACATGAAACACAATTAATATAACGGGAGTGACATGAACTCAAATGTCAAGTTTGATTGATTATTCTATGCCATTAGAAGGAAAGAGAAAGAAGGGAGGGATTTCTAGTAGTACAAAAGTTGTCACATAGCTCTGGGAAATCATATTACAGTATAACCAAACACAAACTCACAAATGGACTGCATACAACATGCATAAAGCCATCTCGGGAAAATAAAAACCTAGATCAGAATAACCAAAAATCCAGAAACCCTGAGCTATGGAAAGGTTAGGTCAACTGTCAACACTTGTCCCCAAAATTTAAACTGTTGGCAAACCAATCTAACAACATATATCGAGTTAGCCCATGCCACTCCTCACGTACAAAAGTGCTCTTTATAACATCGTCAATGCACAAAGAGATGCAACAGTCTATAATTCTACATAAAACGCAAAAAGAATACTAAGGGAAACAAAACCCAAACGGAGGACTTCAAACACAAGTCCCCAGCCTAAACTTTCATGAATCACGTCCCAAAAGCTTAATCTGTTTTGCAATGGGCACCGATGTCTATCAAAATTCGGGTACTTACTCCTAAAGCAAATCGGCAAGCCACGCTGGCCTCATCAACACAAGGCCAGAACAAGTTTATTTTAGACCAGTGAACAAAGACTAGAAGAAACCAGAGATCACAACTTACAGTTCTTAAATGAAACCTACAGAAAGCAATCAGACTCAACTCTCAAGTCCTTCTTCAGTTTGGCACACACCAATCTCAAGATGTCAACCAAACCTAAAACTTACATCTCCAAAACTAGCTCAATTTCTCAAATTAATCTGCAAAAAGACAAAGCAATAATGTAACAAACCTGAAATAGTAGTTGATGTATGTGAGAGGATGACATGTCTCGAAATCCGTATTTAGACGTTTTAGAACTTTTAGCACTTTTAGAGAAAATGGGATACCTCAAATCTGAAATTCTAACGCAATCTAAGCATCTTCGGTTGATCTCACAGTCTCAAGCTTGCTGAATATTACACATCTAGAAAAAAGCAAAATTTCCCAAATTATTCTGCCAAAACCAAAGCCCTATTGACCCAACTCCAAAATATCAAGTATAAACAATCTAACTCAAGTCCACCTACGTTCATCATACACCCCTCTCAATTTTTTTTAAGCGTGCTTAAAATTACCTATCAGAAAGAAATAAATAGCACAATGTAGCAATGCTAATTTCTAATCCAAAAAAAAAAAAATAGCCTCCACAGAAATTTCAAGTCTCAAATCCTAAAACAAAAACAGATTTCGAAGCATAAAGAATCAAAACATGCAACAAAATAAACAAACCCACTTACCCAAAACAACAAGAAGAAAAAAAAGAAGAAGAAGGAAAAGAAAAAAAAACCACTCCAACTAGGGTATCTATAATGGATTCCACCATTATCAGAGGCAAAGGAGATAGCAACACTCAAGTCCATCTTCAGTTCAGCATATACCCATCTCATTTTTCTTATGCGTGTTCAAAATTACCTCTCTCAAAGAAATAAATAGCATATTTTCTCAAACAGTTCTTGAAAAAAAACAAAGCAAAGCAAAGTTAACCTAGAATGAAATACAGTCTAAAATACCAAAACAAAACAGATTTATGCAACAAACGAAACAAAACCCACTTACAATTTGGGTAATGGTTGCAGATTCCACCATTAGCAGATTCAAGGGAGGAAGCAACACTTCTCCAAATGGGGGAAATTAGCCGAATTGGAAGAGGGAGCCCACAGGCTATGTACTTGAATATCAGAAGTTGTTGACGAAGCTCCTGCAATTGTCCAGCGGTGAAAACAGACTTCCCCTCCTCTTTAATCACGTGGCTCGGTTTTTCATACGCACGGTAACTGATCCCGAGACAAAGTCTGATCGACGGTGGTGATCCCTCTCTCACACCACGCTTGTCTTCTTCATCTTTTAGCCGTAGTGGATTATCCCATTTTCCTTTACCAAATCAAAGCTCAAATTAATGAACAACTTATGTAACTATTTGACATATCATAATCTTTTATACAGTATATGCATATGTATACAGATAGTGGGCAGGGGTGGACATTACCAGAGTGGGCAGCAGGTGAATTAATGAGTGAGTTGGAATCCATTTTTGCACGAGAGAGATTGCAATGGGAGGTGGGGAAATTTAAAAGAAAGGCCGAAACAGCGTGACATGAACAGAAACACATCACCACTCTCTCTGTCACTGGCATGCAGCAGAGGTTAACCCACCTGCCCAACAGAGAGAAAAAGGTGGGTTTAGGGGTGATTTGGCAAAAAAAAATAAACTTGTTTTTTGGTTTGGAATAAATCGAAATAAACCACAGTGATTTGGCAAAAAAACAGGAGTTGTTTTTTTTGGGGAATATACCGGAATAAACCACAGTGGTTTGGCAAATAAACCACATGAGTTCTCTTTAAACAGTGGAATAAATCACAAGTTCAACTAAATGAATTTTTTGGTTTATTGCTACATAAACCAATAAACCAAAAAACAAGTTTATTTTTTTTTTCCAAATCACCCCTTAATTTCCCTTGCACTCCCTCAATAATGGGCTTGTGTCACTTAACTCTGAGATCACTTCCTCTCCATACTCCATCCCTCCATATTAGTTTTTGTTCATGAGAATAGGGATTTTCTTTTTCACGGAGCCACGGAGGTGGCTGAAACGAAAGCCCCCTCTAGGGACCTCACCGACACTTCATTATAATGATCCGACCAGTCATATTGTAGGGTTCGCAGAGTAATGTATAAATGCAAAAAATTAGCTTGTCCCGGCATCGATAAGTATGTCAAAAAATTAATTTTCGGTGCAAAAAAAACAAGGGCCTGGATCATTTTAGAAGTTAACCTTGTTTTTTTTGCACCAAAATTTAATTTTTGACATACATATTGATTCCGGGACAAGCTGATTTTTTGTATATACACACTACTCTGCGGACCCTACAAGATAACGGGTTCGGATCACTGGGATGAGGTGTCGGTGGGGCCCCAAAGGGGGCTTCCATAAACCCCACATATCAGCCACCTCTGTGAAAAAAGACAACCTCTTTGTTCATATCTCAAGTCCAAGACAATAATCTGAACCTTTCGCATTATAGAACATACAAAGAACTACAAGCAATAGCGGATCCAGGAATAGGGGGTGTCACCTTTCAAGCCTAACTCTGGAAAAAAAATCACATGTCAATATATCAAGAAAATAAAATATTTAAACATTCTTCGTTAAGCAAAAAGGTTATAACTTAAAACATTATGAAAGATTTCATATATAGGTGCAGGGTACTTGATCGAACCTTTCAATTTTTCGATTGGTCTTGTAAAAAATTATCTCAATCGGATAATTATAGGTGCAGGGTACTTGATCGAACCTTTCAAATTTTCATTATGAATTTAGGACCCTAAATACTGAATGAATTTGAACAAAAGTTTAATAATTGTATGTCAGGTATCCTTGTGATCTGAACTGTAAATATTGTAGTGCTTATTGAGAAGAGAGTTAGTTAAAAAAGTTATCTTGATCAGACATCGATAGGTATCGATTCAGTTCATATTTTTAAAATAATCTTGTGTTTTGATACCTGTCGATGTCAGATGAAGGCTAAATTTTTAAACAATATACGTCTTAACAAGCCCTACAATGTACGATTCATATTATTAGGAGACCCGACACACAATTATCATACTTTCCACGAAATTTATTTAATACTTAGAGTCCTAAATCCTAAATGAAAAATTGAAAGGTTCGATTAAGTATTTATGATTATCCGATTGAGCTAATTTTTTACAAGACCAATTGAAAAATTATTTTAAAGTTATTGAACGGCTTGAATTTTTTACAAAATCCAATAACAAAGAATTAATTTCTAGAATTTCAGAGGGTCACACCTAAGCTGGCTCCGCCATTGACTAAGCAAACAAAATTATAGATTTGATTGAACCTTTCAATTTTTCGATTGGTCTTGTAAAAGATTATCTCAATCGGATAATTATATGTACATGTGTCACGCCCTCATTTTTTTTACCCAAACAAAAATAAAAGAATTTCAACAACAACTAAGTGAAGTGGTAAAATTTCCATACATTAAAGGACATCATTAGCCCATTGGCGTCAAAAGTTTGGGCACCCTTGCCCCAAAGGTGAAGTCAAATAATATCCCATAAGTTATTACAAATCCAAAGTCAAAAGATGGTAAACGAAATTAGAGTTACATTGACATCTCTCCAAAAGAAAGTTTAGTGCGTAGAAGATGAATAAAATAACTCCATGCCATGTATGCTCATCATCCAAGTCATGCATTCCAAACCATGCACGATCAAAGCTGGATACCTGAAAATGATAGGGTAAGCACACTTGCTCGTAGGAGAACTATTCTACTAACGCTAGGTATATGAACATGATGCATGCACATGGGGGGTAAGATATGTCAAATGCATATTCATGTGCGAGTCCAAATATCCAAATCATGGAGGAAGAATTTAGAAAGTTTCAACGTACACAAGTGATTTCCAAGTATCCACCCACAACTCATGTTTTCAAAAGTCCTTTCTAAGTGTCCAAAACATAACCCAAATATCCATTTCATTTCACCCAACCACCCAAGTTCATCACACAAGTCAAAATCAAGTTTACAAAACGAATTTCGACAAAACTTTAAGGATAGTCGAAAACTTCATTTCTCATTTCTTTCATTGAAGAAAAATCATCATGTTTATTTAGTACTAGGGATTTAATCCCTCTGCCGGGTCCCGTAGGCCCCACGTGCCTCTGCCGGGTTCCATAGGCCCCGCGTGCCTTTATCAAAAATTTTACCAATGATGGTATCGGTTTAAAAACACCTCATTATCCCAAACATTTCATTAAAACTTTCACAACAAGTCCGTTTTCCAAATTTCATTTTGTTAATAAAAACGGTTACGCACACACCCACCCACGCTTTCTAAAAACCATCAAACTTTCATGTGACGTAAAATGACATATTTGTTTATAAAACCATCAAACATGGTTGCAAGTGATGCCAAAAGTCAATTTTATGAAGGAATAAGCGATTGGGGACCAAACGGACATTAAAGGATGACCGAAAGCCACCCCAAAAACTGGGGCAGTGGCTGGAAATTACAGAGGCAGCAGTTATGAACAGTAAACTGTGCAGATTTTCACCCTTAGGGTGTGGAATTTCAACCCAATCACAATAGAGATAGTTTCGGCTCAAATTGGAAATGCTAGGCAACAATTAAACATGGAGGGAGGTCCATTTCACTCCCAATTTCACCAATCAACAAACAAATTCATAGATCAAAGAATCAAAGTGGAAAAACCCACACAAATTGAGGAAACACATGAAATTCAAGGAGATTGAGGTAAAAAATCAATTATATGCAACAAATCATAAGCATATAACTAGAGAGAGTAGACATTGTTCCCCTACCTCAAGGATTTGCTTGAAAAATGAAGATGAATGAAACCCTAGGTGTAGAAAACCCCAAATCCCGAATTTTGTGCTCCCGATGCGAATCCAAGGTGACCCAAGCTCCCCACGGTGCGTAGAACGTGAAAATGGCCTTGGTTCTTGAAGAGGTTGAGTGAGGAGGGCAAGATTTGAGCTTGGAGTGAGTAAAAATGGAGGAGAAGAGAGAGGGAGAGGCCGGCGGGTGGTGGGTGAGGGAGAGAGATGAGAAGTTTTGTTTTCTTGCAAATTTATCTCATACACTACTTATTATAATCCTCTAATTACACCTCACACCCAAATGCCATTTCCGTATATAATATGTGACCACAATACTTATTTTCATAAACCAAACTTAAGTAAAGACTTCTTTACTTTAATTTATTTATGAAAATAAGGAAGTACCCCCATTTGGAAACAATGACATCTCTAAAATTTTAAAATTCTAATCACATCAAAATCTCATCCCCCACTTTTAGTACAAAACTTAAAAACCATAGATTTTTCACCGAATAAAATGGGCGAAAGATGACTTTGCCTTACGAAAAAATAACTTCCGATTATACCGTTGTGATTAGAAATATCCAAGGAGCAATTACCGGGACTTTTTATCAGCCAAAACGAAACTTCTCCAAAAAGTGATTTTTTTTTTTACACGGTCCCTTACACTGGTGTGTCTTATTTTTGCGCGTTGACCCAAGGTTCTACATGAAATTCAATTCCTCGCACTTTCCATATTTATTCTGGAAAAATATTATGAATTTTCGGGTCCTTACAACATGGTACTTGGTCGAACCATTCAATTTTTCATTATGAATTTAGGATCCTAAGTACTAAATGAATTTGAAGAAAGGATTAATAATTGTGTGTCAGGTATCCTCATGATTTGAACCGTAAATATTGTAGGGCTTATTGAGAAGAGTGTTAATTAAAAAAGTCATCTTGACAGACATCGATAGGTATCGATTCAGTTCATATTTTTAAAATAATCTTTGTGTTTTGATGCCTTTCGATGTCGAATGAAGATAATTTTTTAAACAAATATTCTTCTTAACAAGCCCTACAATATCTACAGTTCAGATCATTAGGATACCATACACACAATTATCATACTTTTCCTCAAAATTTATTTAGAACTTAGGATCCTAAGTATCCCCCAAAAAAAAAATTAATTAATTTCTAGAATTTCCGGGGACCACATGACTATACTACAAAAAAAAAAAAAAACTATACTACAAAATAAGGTTTTGCAGATTTATAGTTCTTTACATATTCTACGAGGCGAATGGTTCAGAGCATAATTTTGGGTTCGATGTGTGGACAAAAGTTGATAGTATAGAGAGGTATGGAGGATGGAGTATGGAAAGGAAGTGATCCCGAAAATAAGGAAACAATAGCAAACCCATTAGCACTAGACTACCCTCAAGTATTTGCCCAAACGCCAACGTCAAAATTCGGCCAATCTGGGAGGGGGAAACTAATACTCCATTGGATTTCCGAGAAAATATAGCAATGCTATAATCTGCTAAAGATAGTTTGCGGTGGGTGAAAATTTTTGGTATGGATTAATGAATATGGTAAGATTGTTAAACATATTCTTTTAACTCATACCATCACGATGTGACTTGATCCATATTTGACCTTTCAATATATCATTCGTCAACTATCGATTCATATTTAACCCGAGACCTATTTCAACTTGTCCAAATCTCCATCAACCCGCCTGCTTAGCACCTCTAAGATCAAACTCTAAACCTCCAAAATAAAGACCGAATGTGAAGATTTTGTAATTTACCTTCTTCATTTTTTAACTTTTTGTATTTTATGGAGGGACACATTATATTTTTTAGAGATTTGGGTCTCTAAATTTGTTTTTAGGTCTTCAAATATAGAGACTCACACCTCCATTCTGGTCTCCAAATATCTAAAAAAGAACGGTGAATCCCTCCAAAAAGTATAAAAATTTGTATAAAAGAGGGATTCATTTACAAAATTTCCTCCATATATCACATCCTCTATTTTAGAGACCAGTTGAAGGTGCTCTAAATATGCTTCACGAATCACGGAAGTCCTACAACGGGGTAGTTGATAGTTGATACGGTGCGTTTAATTTGGGATTTTAGTTGAATGAAGCTCATAGTTGAGGGGTGTCATAGATATTAAACCCCGAAAAAGCTATAGATACGACATGTACCCACAGAGAGAGAGAGAGAGAGAGAGAGAGAGAGAGATTAAACGTGGTGGCAGGCGTCTGACAATGTTCAGCTTTGGCCTCTTGCTCTCTGCAAACAAAATTCAGATGAAGGAAGGTGTTTGGAGTCTTTGGACGCTGGGCAGTTTCTCGTTCTCGTTTAGAACAAGGCACTTGTGCTAGAAAGCTAGTAAAAGTGTTAATAAATATATTTGATATATATGAGAAAAATAAAATAATTTGTCTCGAAATTTAATGATCTGATTGAAATTGCATAAAGAATCTTGTAAGAGCTCCAAACGGCCTTCAACGCACAATCTCAAATAGGGCAAGCATATGAACCTCAACTGCAGGAATTTTTAACTTACCAATCTGTATTTTCTGGATGGGACAATAGAAATATTATTTGCAGCTGTTCCTCTCTACTTTTCTGAGTACACACTCTCATTGTAAAAAATAGAGCATGTCAACACATTAACCTTTCAAATTCCTATTGAACATCAGACTGTAATATGACCATAATAGCCAATATGAGCCACCATTTAGGTTTGAAGACATTTACAACAAACTAGGAGAATAGAGGATGAGAAAGCCACCATCCCATAATAAGCTCTCAGAGATTATAACAACAATATATATTCATCAACCCTGCCACAACAGCCAATTACTCATCACTGTCATCTGAGCTTTCTCCTTCTCTTCTTAGTCTTGCTCTTGCCCTCTCACCTCTCATAATATTAGACAGCTCCTGTATAGAACAAGAAGTGCTTCTCTCCATCTTATCCGCAAGTATGTGTGTCTGCTCTGAAAACCCTAAGCCTATAAGACGGTTCCTCAACATTTCACAAGTAGAAGAATATGGTGGTATCCCTTCATCAACCATTATTTCCAAGTATTTACATGCATCCTCTAGTTTTCCTTTCTTATTACAAAGACCATGGATCATCGCAGCATATGTGGAGGCTGAAGGATAAAACCCCCTCTCTTCCATGCTCTCCCAAACCTTTGTGACTCTGTCAAACCTCCCTATCCTAATTAACATTTTGATAACCATATTATATGTATGCCGGTCAAGCAAACACGAACCTTGGTCCATTCTTGAAATCAACTTAAGAGCCTTGTTGACTTCATTATGATCGCAATGGAAAGCTAGGATGGTATTGTAACTCCATACATCTGGTCTCTCACCTCTCTCTATCATCTCATCTAGTAGGAGATAAGCCTCTTCCACTTTATCATTCTTACAGAGTCTTTTGATAATAGCATTGTATGTGTATACATTTGGCACAAGATCATATCTTTTCATCCTGTCAAGAACCCGAAAGGTTGAATGAATGTCATTAGCGTCACAAGCCGCATGAATGAAGATTGAATAAGTAAACGCATCCGGTTCAAGTCCCTTAGACCCCATCTCCCGAAATCGCTTATAAGCCTCATCCACACTCCCTCCTTTGCACAAAGACTGTAACATACTATTATAAGCAAGCAAATCCACACTACACCCCCTTTCAAGCATTTCATCAAACAGTTTCCGCGCCTCACCCGATTCACCAATTTCCCCCCACCCTCTCATCAAAATGCTATAACTTTTCGCACTAGGCGCAACCTCAAACTTAACTCTATCAAAGAAACCCTGGGCATGCCTAACATGTTTCCTTTTACAAAGCTCATACAATAACTTATCAACATCATTACTACGAAACCCAACACCAAAATCCACCATTTTACCAAAAGCCCGAATCGCATCAGCCGGTAAATTAGCTCTACTATATGCCCTAAAAATAACCCAGAAAATTTCCGGCCCAATTTCGCAGCACCCAGTGTCTTTCAACTCTGCAAGGAAATCCCATATCAATGGGAATTGTTTGCTACTCCCCAAGATATCAAGAAGAATGTGGTAGGTCTGCTTTGTGGGTTCGAAACCCGGGTGGCGGCGGGCCCAGAGGAAGAACCTGTGGGCGGAGAAACCAAGGTTTTTGCACCTTTTGAGGGCTTGTTCGACCAAATTGGTGGTGATGTTGGATGAGAATGGAGTGAGTGCGGATTCTAGGTCATGGTGGGGGTTTCGGTAGTCGCTTAGGGTTCGTGAGAGGTCGTTGACGAGTTCTGGAGGAGGGTTGGTGTTTAGTGGGTGAGATGAGGGGGGTTGGGAGGAGAAAAGTTTGGGGTTATGCTGGTGGTGGCGGTGGTGGTGAGGAGAGAGAGAATGGGGTTTGAGGAAGTGGGGATGAGACAGACGGAAGCGGAGAGTTTGGGAGAGAGAGGAGAGTGATCTGATTGTCATTGCTGATTCAGGAGACTCACCATTACAGACTTTAGACTGTTATGGCACTTGCCCTTTTAATTGTTACAGACATTTTGTTACCTGCTTTAGCTTGTCATGTGCTAAGATACCTGCATACAAGAACAAATCATGTCATCAAGAAGAAGTTCAATTGTACACATCAAGCACTTGTCTCAATTACTTTGGCATTACATCTCTTACTACCTCGGCCATGGACCCATGGTCAATTTTTAAGGAATATCAGCCTTTTTTATTGGTTGGGTTAACATTGTTCCCTCTTTTGGTCTATATATGATACATTGCTACTCCATAATGGAATTGTCCAATGAGAAAAGGATCTCAACTGCTCTATAATATCCTCCTTTTGATACGAAATTGCGGGAAAACAGAGAAACAGGACCAAAGTACAAAATTGCGGAGAAATGGTGAAAGAAAAGCATTTTTTGAATGACATAGTTTTGAGAAAAATGAGCATTTTTAGATATGTATAGTTATAAGGACATTACATTAATATTTTATGAGGCTGCAACGTATGATTAAAGTGACCTGCAGCGCTTGAATCCATTGGGAAAAAAAAATATGAACAACATAATTGATAGATACAACTCATTACCAAAAAGAGCCAAAGAACGATATGATACATTAACAATCATTGAAGTTACGGCACCAGGACATCTACATGGAATTCTTCCCCACTCATAATACTGAACTCCAGTTTCTAACAAAAAGAAAAATCAGTGGTTCTTACATGAGAATCGGGACGCCCAAACAGAATTTGGGCAAAGGTGTCTAATTTCAGCATCCTAAAAATAGATTTCGAACTATACCAAAAAACCCAATTCAAGTTTGAAGTATAAAAGTCTTCAATGAGATCTATCAAATAAAATCTATAATGCATATTTTTTGAAGTTCACATTAAAAGATTATAAGCCGTTAAAAATGGCACGCAATTCCAAAAGGGACTATCATTTTGAGACGGAGGGAGTAATTGGTGGAGAAATTTCACCTAGAACATGGAGTTGTTACATGTAAATGGTTTACAGTTCAAAATGGTCGTTTTCTGTTATAGCTAACACGATTGATTTACAAAATTTGATAGAAAAATACTTAGGCATTAAATCTTGGAAAAAGCAACATCGGCGGCGGCGTTAACATGGTAATGTATTGATTTGCACCTTGGATCTCCTACCCCTTAAATCTAGGGGTGGGCATGCTTGACACGAAAAATAAAATAAATTTAAGTAGTTGAGCTAAAAATAAATATTTTTATGAGTAATTTTATACATTATACATTAGTTTGATGAACTGTCAAGTAAAAAAAATAAAATTTTAACCAAAGTAGGACTTTTTGACGTGACAAGACAACACGAACCCGACACAACCCGAAACATGACACGAAAATCTGATAAGTTGAAAAATGTTATAGGAATTTATAAATAAGATTTTGATACATAACACGAAAATGACACGAAATAACCCGATGCCCACCCCTACAGTTAAATCCATGATTTGCACCCATTCCCAAGTTTTATTTTGTTCATTCCAAGTCCAGTCCGGGTGCTCATCTATGCCTCATGTTTTGCCATTTTTTCACTTAAGCCATGTACTAATTGACTTGTCCTACTATGGCTAATCAATCCATAGGCCCAACTCCATGTCTGCTTCCACCTTGGAAATGCAAAGCCCAAACCTGTCTGGGCCCAATGCATCATACCGAGCCCCTTCAAGGTATAAGGAGTTTTTTTTTTGGGCAAAAATGATAGCAAAATAAATAATTACGCATATATAATAAAAATTATAATATTATTTAATAATGCTCCCAAAGCACCACCACATGGTACTTCAAAGCTCTTACCACGCATACATTGATGTAGAAGGCACACATTTTGAATGGCTTTTCTAAAACTTCAAAGCATGTGTCAAATATGCTACAGAACTATCGTATATGTTCACATCAACATTGGATGTGAGGTATGCAGCTCTCTAACTACAAAACAAGTTGGGTTAGAACTTGATATCCATACATTTTAAAGAGCAAAGATCCAACAACTTTTGTACTACATTTTGTTGTTGAATCTCCATAATTTGGGCAAGTAATCTCAACAAAAATACACACTTTTCTCTTTTCTATTCCACCAAATCTCAACAGCACTCAAAAAGTTCAACCTTTTTTTTTCCCTCTTTCTACAAATAGTATCAAATCTCGTCATCTAAACGCGTCATCTATACATACACCATCCGACTAATTCTTCATTCCATATTTTCGAACTATAACCCTAGTTTTCCATAACAAACTAGTTAGAGAGAAAAAAACGGGAGAGCAAAATCGAGTGAACAGCTCATACAAGAATCTCATACTTGCATCTACATTCTAGGGAAGATGATTTCAGATCATTAAAATTTGGAAAAAAACCCCTAATTTTCTAACACAACTCAAACCCTAATTTTTCCGTAACAAACTAGTGAGAGAGAAAACGAGAGAAGAAACAAACCTTGATCTCCCTCTCTTCGCCTTCGATTTGGTTGTCGATCGTCTATGCGATTTGGTTCTTCGTTTTCTTCAATCGCCTCTTCTCCTCTTCTCTCTCTCTCTCTCTACAGCGTGCTAGAGACGCTAAATTCTGAAAGAGGATTTTTAACCCGCGAGTTGGAAATACCCGACATCCCTGACCCGAGTGTGTTTTTACCCGCACTTAGACCCGCAAGATTCACATAACGTTCATCTCTATCTCCAGCTGTTGGATGAGATCCAACGGCCATAACGCAAAGTTCGGATTTTTTAAAAATCCGGTAGTCCGGACCTGATCGGCTCTGTATGCCACAACCGGTCCATGTAGTCAGGACTCAAAAGGCATCCTAACAGCTGAAAAAGCATGAATTACTATCGAATCCCTTGGCATGGAGCATCACATAAGCTTTCCAGTCAAGATTCGAACAGTTTCGAGAAGTTTCCAGAGATTTTCTGCTTCGACAGGAGTTATAGTTTTCGACATAAACAGAACTAATTGGATACTTTTGATGTGCCCTAGCATAGCAACAGGTGTCACTACAGTAACGGATACATTCTATAGTTTTAAGCTACTATCCAATGCAGGACAATTTTGAACATAAATGAGGTGTCTCGTGTACTATATGTAGTTTCAAGCTACATATAGTACCTACCTATATATATATATATATATATATATATATATATATATATATATATTGCTTCAAGAAAGAGACTGCATTTTCCATAGAAGAGCAAGGTTACTATTTCGCATATACAGAGCACAGTATATTTGTTATGTATTTCTTTCTAGTCATATGGTTTTTATGGTTCATATAAACAGCATGCCACAACAGATTACAAAGATACATTTCCTTCCTCTTTTTTGCTCTCACTTTGAAAGTTGGAACTCCAGACTGATCAAATTGTTGAAAGACATGACCTGCCATTCCTTTCATACAAACACAACTGATAGCAGTCCCCAAAAGGTTTGGACTGGTTTAAATTCTTCCTTGATGTATTAAATCCATTATCATCTCAATCACAAATGCGTAAGACACATTGTGGATGCATATTCATATATGCATTTGTCCATCAACTTGCTCGGAAAGATTCAGTATTAAATAGCAGTAGATGTTGCGAAGAAATCTTACACATTCAGAACAGGCACTTCTTGAGCCATTTGTACTACTTTGGAGAAGCCCGTATAATTTTCTCAAGGCCTGGATATCTGATTCTAGCTCTTGCAGTCCCATCTCCCTTATAAACTAACTACCTGCAAAAATAATTACAATTAAAGTTCAGCAAAGCGGCAAGTACAAAGCTACCAAATAAACAATTTGGAGATGTACCACTTGCGTGTAGCAAGGCTTCAAAAACAAGGGAAGAAGTCTTCATAAAAATTTAAAATGCTACTTCTACATTAAAGCTCAAGAAACTGCGAAACTTTTAATCAGAGGACTGGGCGCTCACAGATCGAGTACAGGCCAAACTTTTTCGCATGGTATGTGAAATTTTTCCTTTGAGTTGGAATTCAAACCCACAAGGTGGGTTCCTATAACAGTTGCCAGAAATGAGGATTAATATTCCTAATCATGAGGCTATACTTCCACTAAGAGGATTGACCCAAAAACCTTAAAACTCTTTTTGAAAAGCTTTCTAATTTGGTCTAGAAGTATCCGGTTTCACCTTTGATTACATCACCATCATGCCAAAAGTATATTGGTAAAAGAGTCTCATGATCTGACTATATTTTTATCTTCAAGTAGGAAAAATAATTAGTTGAATTTTCATTCATGGAAATCGAACGGGCTTATTGGTAAGTAATTCCAACGTCCAATCAATACCTCAAATCATCAACATAATCACATCACATCACAAATGTCATCAATGAACATGGGATGCAACAAAGAATAACTAGAAAGTATATTTCTCCCCCTTTTAATGGAATTTCTATCAGACATGTAGAGCACATATCCTAGCAACAAAAATTCAGAACATGTATATAGTAATTAGAAAACACATTAAACCAAAATTGCCAGATACAACATTTCTTGAACAAAAACAAATTATACTGAACCCGAAACTATTAATCTTGTTTCCCATTTACTAAAATGGGAATCCCATAAAATAAATGGGTTGAGATTTGATTTATGGGATTCCCATTTAAGCAAATGGGAAACAAGGTAAATCTTAGATGGCAGAGAAAGACGCTTAGACAGAGAATTATTCATACATAGTTCAAAGAGATTTTCAAACTGGGAGTTTCAGAGTGACTTGTCCGAATTAGTTTTTTTATATTTATTTATTATTTTAATTTTTTTTGTGTGGGTGGGTGGGTGTGTAAGTGTGGGTGGGTGGGTGGTGGTGGTGTTGGGGTGGGGGTGAGAAGTGGTGCAACTGGTGGGATATGGTTTGCCGGTTTGGTAACCGTCGGAGGAAGCTTCTTTTTTTTTGGGTCCGGATCCTCTCCACTGATCTTCCACAGCTTTTCTCCTATTGTTGCCTCCTCATTAACGAACTAGCGCATGCCCGTGCCAACTTCAAAACACGCAAATCAATACAGGGCTCCCATGCAATATCTCAACACCTGTCCAACCTCCTATTGTCCCCCAAAAATCCAACTTGACTTCTCCAAAACTTTGATTTATTTTATTTGGGATTCATATATGCTGATCCAATTTTAGTATTAAAAATTTATCCACAGCAACAGTTATGCCACCAAATATCCTAATCAAAAACCGACTATCAAATGACAATTGATGTCAACAAAGTAAAGATAAAATGAAAATTATGTACTGCTATCAAGAATTAACAATGACAAAAGGAAGATCATCATGTGAACAACATTCAAAATACAGTTGGATCCATTCATCGAAACATGATTAGCTATATAAAGGAACACCACTACAATATTTTCCTGCCTAAAGGCCCTTGCAGCCTCATGCTAACTAAACCCATGTAGAAAAGAATGGGGCCTAAGCATCATAAAGAAAAGAAAACCGAAAAGCTGCAATTTTATCGACTAAACACTTGACAATCCAAGTACATGCCAAATTTTAGCGAGCTTCCATGAAAACTTTAACTAGGTAGAAATCTGCCTACAAAACCCCTAGTTATCCAGCATTAGCAAAACTGGAATTATACACACACATTAAGAGTAAAGATGTAAAGATCAGGGGGCACCACATACCCATTTTTTGGCTGCCGCATAGCGACTTTTTAGCCATGGGATACCCATATGTTGGTGCTATATGAAGCACCGACACTCCTAGAGGTTGTCGTGTCTGCATATTGGACATGGGGGCACGTATGTCCCTTAAATTAAATTATCTTTTGGAGGGGGATACGCTGGAGGCACGGCATGGACACACATGTCCCACACACACACACACACACACACACATATATATATATAGGAAGAGGATCTTATAAGGGCTCCCTTACATAGCTTATGTAAGGGATTTTTCGTTCGAGATTGAATTTCAACGATCCGAACCGTTAGATTTGTTTAAAACATGTTTTTAAGGTCCAACGTGAGTCGTAAAAAAAAAATACCCGGAAGGGCTTGATCCGATCAGTTTTTGAAAAAACGCTATATATAACGTTTTTATCGAAAAATGCTCGAATCAAGCCCTTCCGGGTATTTTTTTTTTTTACAAATCCTCGCGTTGGACCTTAAAAACACATTCTAAATGCATCTAAAGGTTCGGATCGTCTCGGATTGTTGAAATTCAATCTCGAACAAAAAATCCCTTACATAAGCTATGTAAGGGAGCCCTTATAAGATTCTCTTCCATATATCCGAACCGTTATATATATATATGGGGCCGGTTCCTCTCACACCTAAAAAAACACAAATTGTGACACTCCATCTCAGTCATTGGTTTCAATGGCTGAGATTAGAAGTCTGGCTGTTACACTCAATAACTTATATCTCTGCCTCACCCTATCTCACTCTCTCTTCTCCCTAAGGACGTCGTCTACAGCCCCCTCTCCACCTCCCCTGCGCCGACCCACGTCCACCACCAAAGCCGGCCGACCAAACTCTGACGGACCTTATCTCCGGCGTTTCTCCCCCACATCTTCAGCATGTACTCTCTCTCTCTCTCTCTCTCTCTCTCTCTCTCTCACGGACGGACACACTGGAGTAGCAACCCAACTCCGTTCAACCTCATCTCCGGAGATTCCCTACTCCGGCGTGTACTCTATCTCTTTCTCCCGATTAGCTCTATCTCTCTCAATTCCAGCCCCAACGATTGAGCAATTTTCTCATTTGCGTAAAATTGTTTAGTAATTTTTTTAGTTATCATAGGCTCTGTATTATTATTTTTTTTGATCCTCTTACAGCTGTTTGATGGAGTTTCTTGTATGGCTAGTATGCGTAGCTAAAGTTTATTTTACTGGATTGGTGATTCTCAATGAGAGTTGATGCAAAGGTGGAACAAAGTTAACGCATATAAGGTGTTTGACGATATGCCCATTTTGTAAACTGCTGGTGACCGTTTTGTAAACTGCCGGTGATTCTCAAATGTTGTGGAATGCCCCAGTTTGATTCCAGATATCGCTGCGATGCCAATTTGGCGTACTTCGAACCATTGAATTTGACGCAGCCGTGGCTTGAGATTTATTTTTTTGGTTCATTCATTTTTCAATCTGTGTAACATGTGAGATGTAAGCATGTGAATTGTTTGGAAAATTATACAGTCGTGGTTTTGCCAAGGTGCAATTCAATTCATTTCTCTTGTTCTTGGGCTTTCTAATTGTATACTTTGGACATCTTTTTTAACTGGTAAGGCATGGACTCAAGAACTCAATGTCCAAATCAGACTCAAGGACTCAAAGACCCCAAAGAACCAAACTGGAACCCAATAAAGACTCCATATATCATACCCCAAACAAAACAAACTCAATGTGCTCCAGCGGCGACCTGTACGGCACAAAAAAAGAGTCGAAAAACAAGACCTCTGTTTACCCAACTTACTCTTTCTACATAACTTAGCAAACCTATTCTACAGAATGCAAATAAAGGACATTAGATAAGTATCCATATTTATGAAACCTACTTTCTCTACAAAACTGAGAGCTGGTCATATTTATACAAAAATTTGAAGCTAGTGAGTAGTTGAACTTAGATGCTATAGTTCAGCACATGTAAGCTTCCAAAATGCAGAGAGTTTGGTAGTCTTCACCAAACTCCCCATGTCATAGAAGATTATAGTAACGTAATTGATATCTAGATTTCAAAAAGTAATAGCATATAAAACATCTATATAGAAAACTACCTCAAAGAAAAACATCAAGAACATTAAAAACATAGCCAAATGGAGTTGTATTAGGAATTTCTAAAAACTATTTTGTTTGTGATTCTTGATCAAACTTCAGCAATTTATCAAGCCAAATGATCACTAAAACAAAATATTAAAATAATTCATGCTTTCCCAAACTTAACAAGACAAAATTAAGAGAACAAGATTTCTTACTTTTAGAAGCAGTTGTTCCTTTCTTTTTCTCCGTACCTGAAATACTCTCCTTTGCAGTTCCTGAATCGATAAGATACCACAATCTTTAGAACCAAAAGTATCAATTTGAGGTCTATGCTCTAGTTTTGATTAGACAAAAAATAAAATCTTGAGATATTTGAGATTTAATTTAACTTGGTACCTTGATCAGTTAACATAAATTAAACCAGGAATCGAAGCGCTTTCCTTTGTACTTCCTGAATCGGAAAAGAATCGCAATTATTAGACAATAACTAATACTTTTAAGTCCTTAATTGGGGCGAAAAATCCTAAACAACTAATAATATGGAACAATTCGAGATAGAGTCTCTCAGGTTTGGTTCTCGAATTCAATTTCAAAAACATCAGAGGTATTATTTGCGGTAAGAAATCGTAAATTACTCTAAATCTCAAGCAATTCAAAAACATATTGGGGTAAGAAATCCCAAATTACTCTAAATCTCGAGCAATAATATACAACTTCATTGATTCGGAATCGATTCGAGCAATAATATGGAACTTCATCGATTCTGTCGTATTTGATTCTCAAATTCAATTAAAATTGCAAAGTAGTAATCATCTAAAATACCAGAAATCAAAACCTGGAGAAATATGAAACCCATCCTGGGCATGCGAGTTGTAAGCCTAATTCGTTGACATCCTGTCTTTTATAATTTGATTTTAAGTAATGCTTATCTCCTCAAAGTAATGAAAACCCCATGATGCTCTTCTCTCTCTGACAATGAAGATTTCTCGAAGTCGGCGCTGTGCAGCTTAAGACAGCACGTGAAGTGCTTGGAACAATGGGGATCGATTTAATAGCAAAGGAGATGTAGATTAGAAAATCCAATTGGGACTCAAATGACGATTCTGATTGAGCTGTTTGGAAGGAGAGAATGAACGAATTCAATATGAGGAGAAAGAGAAGCAAGGCGGACTGCTATGCTTTGGTTGGTAACCCCAAACCAAATCACGTGGAGTGGATGAATAAGAGGAAGTTACATTTCTACCCCTAATTTCAGACACCAAAATGACACTGTTGATACCTCAAGTGTTCATTAGAGCAACCCAACAAACTCCCTAAATTGGCTCACATCCCTATTTTAGGGAGCCAAACCCCAAAGTTATTAGGCTCCAAGAAACTCCCTAAATCCCTCCCTAAAATACAAAAGTGAATAGTACCTCCCTAAAACCCCCCCATTTAGGGAGTCACTATTCACTCCCTACCCATTTTTTTATTCTTTCTCTCTCTCCTTCCCCCTCTTTGCCGGCTGCTTTCTCTCTTTT
>JAXBDA010006516.1:0-20492 GCA_036023075.1 Gaultheria prostrata
TAGTCGTGTTTCAGGGTGTGAATGTCGAAATTCTGGGCAGTTTTTTCCAGTCGAGTTTTTAGTATTCAAATGGATTGGGCGAGTGTTCCTTCGTTCTCCTTTGAGAGTGAGATGACCAAGGAATTCAAAGGTGGAAAGAGGTGGCAGTGGTGGGTCAAAGGAGGTGGGGCCGGGTGTGGGTGGCATCTGGTTCGAAGAGGAGGGAAACGAGGAAGAAGAGGGGGTGTTGGGGTGTGTTGATTTTATTTAGGGGCATTTCTATCTTTGCACATTGGTGAAAATTGGGGAATTTTTGGTGGGTTGTATGGAGTAAATAGTGGGCTGTGAATAGAATCAGCCTTAACCAAATAGCATAAATTGCCAACTTCAATGGCACATAAATCAGAATCACTACAGTTGGTCTCCTAGTAAAAGGGAATACAGGCAAAATGAAGATTCTTCATTGTCAATGTTTCTGTTCTGTTGCTTCCCAGATCAATGCAACCATCTCTCTCTCCTAGAATCCTCCTTTCAAAGAATCCACTAATCAATTAACTCATGCCTTCCTAACAATAATCTGCATCAAAATACAAACATACTAGATCCGGCCGAGATAGCATTAATTTGACCAAATAGCACAAACAACCGACATCAACCAATGAGACAGTGTGGTTTTGGTAAAGTACAAGTAGAATGCACACAATGAAAACTCTAATCTAGTCTCTTCTCAACCTCCTTAGTTGCACTAGCATGTTGGCCCATTGCAAACAAGTACAAATAGCACAAGTTGCTCAACCAAGGATCATGCATCCACCAATGGTATACAAGTCAAGGAAACTCATCTACAGTCCCCTCATCACCCTCCTTAGCTGCACATGCATGTTGTGCCATTTCAAACGCGGCAATATTCTACAGTCCATACATACCAAACCTCTTTCCTCAGAGCACCGGTAACAAAGTACTGCTTTTGTACAAAACTTTTTCCCTCTTGGTGAATGAAGGTTCCAAATGTACCCTACTTATAACCACTAATCAGTAGTCCACATTCTTGGGTACCATTGGCCTGTCACCTCAGCTCGACGTGAACTCTTCCTAGAGCTAAAAGGCAGAAGCGAAGCTCGCCCCACAAATCTAAACAATATCCTGCTTACGCTGTGCAATATCTGACTATATGTGCATCGTACGAGATGAATAGGAGAGATGAGTAAGTTACTGTAATACAACAAGGATAACGACAATGTATTGGCATCTTGAATTCACGTATACGTCAGTGGGTATGTAGCGAATACGGAATCATTGTAATTGTGGTTACAAACGCCGTTATGGGCCTGTTTCTTTCTGCAACAATTTAAAAACTAATATTCCCTCATACAAGCTAAAGAACCATGTGTGCCAGCCATAGAAATCTTACACCTTTTATTGCTTAGTTACTACAGCTTCTGTCAACTAAACTAAACATTAACTTCCCAATATTTTCCCAGATTCAGTCCCTAGTGGAGCTTATGCGATAAATTCCCAAAACGCATGGGACATCATCTAACTTCTAACAGCGATGCCAGTTTTACTGCTCCATCTACGAGGTTGAACGGCTAAATCAGACCTAGCACGTGGGATCCAACAGTTACATAAAAAAAGGGTTCATATAAACATGTATCAGGGAATAGCACATTACCTTTATCATCATCTTCATCTTCTAATTTACCACCAGTACCGTCCACGTCTATAGCAATGGCAACTTGATCATTATTAACCTTGCGCAAACTGCGAACTTGAGGAGTAATGGAGGCCCCTGGTGCTGCCCACTTGTTAATCTGCATCAGACATTGAACCAGAATGGAGCGCCATTAGAATGCAATCGTTCCAGATACAACATTGCAACAAGCAGAGTTGTACAAACAGAATATGAAAATGTATCAAGCCAACATCCTCATAACCAAAATGAAAGTATAACATGCAACTGAGAGAAGAGGTAAATATTTGTCTTTGATGTAATTAACATAGCTGAATCTAACAATTGCTAATTCAAGGTTTTATGACTTTGATTCAGTTACTTTTCCAACAAATTTCTAGGTCAAACCTCATGTTGCTAACACCATACCTAACCATAAACCTCATGTTACAGACTTGTCACTATTTGTCTTTGAGAATCTCACAATTCACGATGCGATGCGATGCATGTGTTTGGTAGTCTTCAATTATATCAGCAATGAAATCACTAACATATATTTGTAGTCCCTCATGAAGAGTTAAATTCAGGCCAAGGAGATTTATTATTGCTTTCTTCTCTTTACCATTTTCCCAGGTTGTTTGAGGTCTATGACTGTAACCTTTTCTTCCTCTAACTTCCAGATGTTTTCCCTTTGACCAACATAAGTGAATCAATGCTTGTGACATTGGAAGTACATGACTCCTGACAATGATGAAATATGCTTGGAGGTTTTCATTCAGATCAAAGACTAACTAATGTGGCACAATTGGCCAATTTTCTGTTGTACAGAAGAGCATGGCTTGGCCAGGTTTATGGTCTACTGTTGTAAATAATGATATTCATCCAGGATGCCCACCGACAATTTGTAATCAATTTTTACAGCTACAGTTGAACCAACGGTATGATCAACAGACTTGGAGGTGTAACCAGTACTAATGATGCCAGTCAAAAAAGCGCACCCCCCCCGGCATCAGGGCTGACCCGGGGCAGAATCACAGGAAGCCACCACTGCGGGCCCCCCAAAAATGCCCAAAAAAAGGGGCCCAAAATGCTTAAGACCTTTTATGCGTTAGGACCAGAAAGAATTTAAGTCTGCCTCCATTTCAATGAGACCCAAAACTAACTTGGTGGCACATACAAGTATTTAAGAACATTGTGCCTATTTCTAATGGGGGGGGAGGAAAGAGAAGATATAATTGTCTACAACAAATTGGGGATGACATTACAACTTTTTTGTTACAAGTTGAATGACTGAGAAGGAATTTTTTTGTCGCAATTTCTCTAGCCTCTTGGAATAGGAGAAGACCAAAGTGGTCGGCGGCGAGACAACATGGTCCACACCTACATCAGCCTTAAGATTCTGAACTCAATCATCTCAGTAAGATACTCTTAATCTTAAAAATTTGGTGATGAAAAATTAGTTATGGAGGGTTTTACATTTAGGTTGATGAATCAACTGTTTTGGCTAGGGGTGTGCACAGGTCGGGTCGGTTTACCCTTGACCCGCCACCCAACCCGAACAGGACGGGTTGGAAGTCTTTCCACCCGTTATCGACCGACCAAGTTCCAAAGACCGACCATGCCAAACCATTCGGTTGACCGGTTGGATCAAGTCCAAACCGAGACAAGTCAGAGTTTATTCGTTCGAAGTACGATTCAAAGACAAAAAATGATTTGATGAGCTCTTATCTTAAATCTCATTCAGATCTTAGATACATGCACCAAATCTAGGCACAATATGTGATTTGAATACAACGCAAGAACACCAAAAGCTCAATACTCCAAAAAGAAGGGTGGAGCGACTCATAACAATAACGGAGCACCCTCGTTACAGACTTGAAGCAGCAGAAATTCTTTGACTCTCCAGAAATTCAAGCTGCATACCAGTTTGCCGCAGAGGTAGAAGAGGGAGGTGAGAGGTTTATGGTGCTACAATTTTGGGAACTATGGAGAGAGAGAGAGAGAGAGATTGTGATAAGAGAACTCAATCGTACAAATCAAAAGGCAAAATCACATGTAAAGGGAGAAGAGGAGAAGATAATGTGTAATTCTATTAACTAATAGGATATTACCACGTATAAAACTTTACAGAATGCGTACAAAAATTTGCAGCATGCCTGTGGGTTTGGGTCAAACTGTGTTCCTACACTAAATATAGAACTTCGGTGGGTTTGGGTCAAACCGTTAAAAAATCTATAAAACCCACTACCTGACCCAAGCTGCATTTTTTTCCAGTTGCTGTCACCCGATCTCGACCGTGAATTTGTACAAAACTGACCGCGAAGCGTCGGATCGGGTCAGTTCAGATGGTTTGGGTGGGTCGACCGGATTCTTGCACACCCCTACACTTTTGTCTTTACCTTTTGTGGGTGTTCAATTTGCTACTGATAGGTTCAATATTTCGTCGGTAGAGAGATGAATCAACCAATACAATATGAAGTATCGTAATAATTTTGAACTTTTGATATTTATATTTTTTAATTCTTATAATGACATCTTTATCAGGAACTGTTGTCGATCACTATTCTATAAAAATGTAAGAGGGCTCCATTTGAAAAGTTTGCTTTGGGCTCCACGCATATTAGAGCCAGCCCTGGCCTGCATACATTGAGAATATATAGGCACTTCGATGCATGTGAAAACACCAACCTCATTCCCAAGCTAAAAAAGTTGATCACTGTTATTCCTGTTAAAGCATCCAACTCAAAACCAATTGGCAATGAGTGGAGAGGCCGCCTAGGCTTATATACTAACTTTGGAGGTTATAACTAACCAATGTGGGACACAAGCTCTAACACTCCCCCGCACGTGCAACCCCTTACCCGCACGTGGAGAGGTAAATAAGGGATCCACAACATTGGGATCATAACGAAACATGGTGCACTTATGACACAAACAACGGGGAAATACCAAAGAGAGTCTTGTCCAAATCCTCCGAAAGCCTAGCTCTGATGCCATGCTAAGCATCCAACTCAAAACCAATTGGCAATGAGCGGAAAGGCCGCCCACTCGCCCAGGCTCATATACTAACTTTGGAGGTTATAACTTATAACTAACCAATGTGGGACAAGCTCTAACAATTCCTATGAAACTTTAACTTAGAGAAAAGATAACAGTTCAATGCAGTACGAATACCTTGATCTAATATGCATATATCAAATGCACCTTCTTAGGATTTGGAAGGTTTTATCGGAACAAACAATGCACCTTAACAGATAGTACAAACTAAGAAAATATCTTCAACACTGCTAAGAGTTTCACATGCATGACAAATAAGATCAGTAGACAGGAAACATATAACACAATAATTGTAACATACACGGATAATTAACATAACATGAAACATCTGACAGATGCAGTTTAACAGACGTATCTACGGGGAGATGTTGTGCTGCTAAAATTGATTGTTCAAAGTTACAACACTAATCATGAGAACAACCTTACCTGAAGAAGTCAAAACAAAAAAGAAAGGAAACAGAAATATATCTTTTTTGGAAGATGAATTGCAAAGATTGGAGCAAAAATACATCCAAAATTAAATTCTTAGCCCTAGTTCCTGGGGAAACCCAAATTGTAAGTTATTGTGAACTTGGCCTGCCCAACATAATAAAACATACAAAGTTATAAAATCAAGTTCGACAGAGAAAGCAATTAGTCCTGTGTTCTGACTAAGTTTGATTAGATCTACCATGTCAATTTTTGAATCAATAAGAAGATTACACATGAATAAGTGAAAGCATGCATGAATCATAGACGACACGAACTTTGAAGTATGTCAACAGTTATCAAGTAAAGTTAATCTCAAGGTGATATTTCCACTTGTTCATCAAAAGAGACGTCTTTTTGCCAAAAATTTATTTCCCTTGATGAATTAAAAAATATAAGTTGGAAATAAAGCTACTGATGCACAGTTGAGAATAAAAAGGTAAGTAGGACATACCACTGGTTCAACTTCCAAAATTTCAGATGACGTACTTGCTGTCTGTACAGAATCTCCAACACGCTGAAGCCGGGTTAATTGAGATTCCTTCTCACGTAAAGAGTCCTCAAGGGATTCTCCTTTACGTGTTAAGTCCCCGACCCTATTCCTCTCCACTTGCAACAACATATCTTTGTTCTGTCCCACTGCCCTTAGATCCTCTATTTCAGATACCAGCGACATGATGTGCTTCTGAAATCTCTCTTTGTATTGATGAACTTCATCGTGCTTCTTATCATCAAAATTCACATCATGCACCTGCAGGTCCTGCGCCCCGGAAGTCATTGTGTCCAACCATCTCAGCAAATCGTAGATCTCATCTGAATTTCTTTTGCTGCTCATCTGAGATGCAACTAGAGCATCATTGGTGCACCGTGTGACTTCTTGTCTTAAGAATGAGATCTCTGCATCCCGGTCTTGTAACTGTGACTGGAGCTTCTCAACCTCAGAAAGGAGGCTAGCAGACAGATGATGAAGTTCATCAAACTTGCTCACAGTGATGGAAAGTTTTTTCATAGCCTTTCCGCGAGAAGCTTCAAGGTTTTCCAAATCTAGGCTTTTCTGTTGCACAACTCTTTCCAGTTCCCCAATCTTGTTTGTTAGCTCTTCCATTTGGATCTCCTCCTCATCAAGAGCTTGCATCAGCGACTCAATTTCTGTGCAGAATTGCAAATTTAGCTCAGAATCTATTTGTGAACGACCTACTTAATAAATGGCATATAAAAGCACCGGATAAAAACTCAACAAAACTAACCTTGTTCTTTGGCAGCCAGCACTTCATTTAGCGATTTAACTCTCTCCTCCAAGTCTTTTGAGGCAGCTTCACCATCCTGTAATTCTTTCACTCTCCGTTCTAATATGTTGCGCTGCTCTGCCACTGCTTGAAGCTGCCTCTCTAAATCATGTAGCCGAGCAGTCGCAGATTGGAACTCTTGAAAGTGACTCCCTGCAGCAGCTTCTGCTTCCTTGATCTGACTAACAAGTTCCATACAAATTCTGTCCTTTTGGATGTCCTTCTCCTGAAGCTCTTTCTGCAAATTCGAAATGGTAGTCTTCATCTCCTTATAGCCAGCTTCTACAATCTTGTCTTGAGTACCAATGAAGTCCTTAACCACCAATAACAATCTATCTGCCATGGTACTAACACGTTGATCAGATGACAAAAGCGTCTGTTGGCTGAAAAGATTTCCTCCATCAACAGATACTGAAGCTTCTGAGTTCATCCCATGATCTTTGGCAGCCAAACCATTACCGACAAAACCAGCTTTCCAATTCTCAATTTCAATAACTGAACTACTGCATGCTTCATAAAGTAAGGTAATATTTGCATGCAATACATCAATTTCAGTAGCTTTCTCTTTCTCAATGGACTCTAATCGAATTATGTTCTCCTTCATGGAATCATATGCCTTTTTGTGGGAAGTCACTTCTCTATGAACAATGCCAGCTAGTTCAACAACATGCTTGACTCCTTCGTCTAATGTAACAGAGTGCTTGTATAATTTTTCTTTAAGAGCATCAATTTCTTTCCCCAAACCTTGCAATTGATGCACAATCAGACTAACATTTTCCACAAAATTATTGCGCTCTAGCATCTTTGAGTCCAATAAAGCATCCATAACCAAGAACGGCTCCTGGACAGGAAGACAACAAGGTAAGAACAACGCTGACCGAGTATTATGGGCAACCACATACGGATGAAAAGTGTTTGGAAGGAACAAGCAAAGACTGAAACAATGATCTGCTTCAGAAAAAGTAAGACTTCAATATCAATGGAATAGCAATCTAATAACTTTCTTAATAACCACAAAAACATAAGTATGCAAAGAATGATGCACATGAAAAACAAAAACAAATATGTTGGAGCAAAGAATGAAATCATGTTACATGATCTTGTCAAACAAGGCAAGAAAATGCAATGCAACCAAATGGCAGCTTAGTTCGGTCGTCTTTTCTTTTATGTATACATTATTACATTCATGCTTTCCACACAAATTTGGGGGGCAGGCAAAACAAACAAACATAGCAATTTCATAACAAGAGTTATTTGAAGACAGTTATGGTAGATGTCTCACTTATCTTACCTATTAAAACTTAAAAAACAAACAGCATGACTAATCTTGAAATTTGGGGCAGTTAGAAGCACTGAATTCACGGCCTATGGATAGAACACAGGAAAGCAACTTATTCAACCACCTGTACTCAAGATTATAGTTACTAGAGCCAAAAGCCAAATGATAGCATTACAAACACGCCAGCCACCCATCAATGCATGCACATATGAATGTATGTGTGTGATATAAGCATAAAAGAAACAAAGCTCAGTCACAAAAACAAACAAAAGAAAGTGGAAACGAGAGTAACAAAACATAATAACTTGAATAAGAACAGCAATAGTACCTTGTTTTCTTTATTAACAGCAATAACGCTGCCAGAACCACCCAGAGGTAGGCCAACCACTTTCAGAGCCTCACTTGGTTTGAGACATGACATCAAACTTGCCTCCAGATTCCGCACACAGTCCACATCATTGGAGAGGACTCTTCCAAGAAGATCATTAGTCTCAAATAAGCCCTTCCTCAGTTGATCAACATGTGTTTTCAATATCATTAGCTCAGCGAATTGGTTATTTCCTTCCTCAGAGCGAATAGCAGATAACTTTTCAACTTGTGAAAAAGCTTCACGTTTAGCAGCTTCCGCTAAATCTCTTTCCTCGGAGAGTTCTAAAATCTCCCTGGAATATTTTGCAAGCTCTTCCTGGAATACGTCATTTCTTTCTTGAACCTCATTCAACTCAGCAAGGAGTAGCTCAGCTGCTCTTTTAGATTTCATCATATCCTGTTCCGAATTAGCCACAGCTGCATGTAGATCATGCCACTGTCTCCCAATTTGTTCCAACATCTCAACAGGGTCGCTAATATTGAACTCAAAACCAGCACCAATGCCCTTCAAAGTACTCAAAATCAAGCTTAAAGTATGGGTTTTCTCATTCAGTAAGTACTCAGTTTCTGCCAACCGGTTTCTCAATGACAAATTATCTGATTCCAAGACTTCTACACTTTCCTGGTATGTGGATAAAACCTTGATCTTCTGTTCATTGTCTGAAAGACTACTATCCCGGTGGTTAATCTCAGATTTCAGGCATTCGACCTCATGGTTCAACTCTTCAATGGTTTGTTTCAAACTATCACGGTGTTGCACGAGGGATTTTCCTTTTCTAACTGCAACATTCAACTTCTCTCGTACAGAAGCTGACTTCTGCTCCTCCTGACTAAGTAGATCTTGCATTTCTTGCCTTTTCAGATTTAGTGCTTCAACTTCACGGGTCAAGACTTCATTGTTCTCCATATATCTATCTCTTTCCTCTTTTACAGAATTCAAACTGCGCAAAGCCTCCTCCAGATCTTGCTTCAGAATTGATAGATCCTGCTCCTTCAAATCCTCCGGATCTCTCTTTTCACACTGAATGGCATGATCTTTTTGTGTTTTTGTCTCATTAGCTGAGTCGACAAGAATACGATTCTCTAAAGAAAGATTTATGTACTTTTCAACAAGCATCTGCAGTACCCGTTCCAAACACTCAGTACTACTGCCACCAGAAACTACAGCATCTGGAACAGAATCCTGAATAACATCTGTAACCAAATTCTCCAATCTTCTAATCTCACCATCAACATACTCAATATGCTTCTGATTTCTATCATTCTCAACCAATTTATCTTGCAAAGCAGTTAACTCTTTATGCAGCTTATCATTCTCAACTTCAAACTGAACTACCTCCTCTGAGACCTTATCATAATCACGAGTAAGAATCTCCAATCTGTCACGGAGATGCTCTTTCTCATGAATTACAGCTTGAAGAGCTGTCTCAAGCTCAGATAATCTCTTTTGTGACTCTTCTAGATCAGCAGCAAGTGTTGCACAGTGTGTCTCGAAGTTATAAACCTTCTCCTGGAGAGAATTACAGCGGTGATCAGATTCGGAAAGTTCGCTTCCTAACCACTCAATTCTATCCTCTGGCTCCATGGAGCGTAAATGCAAAGGCATATTTATCCCCTCCAACATCTCTTCCCACCGCTGCATGACACTGTTCCTTTCCATTAAGGATTGTTCCAGCATTTCATTTTGTTCAGCTAAGCCGTAGAACTTGCTCTGAAGCTCCTCATATTTTCTTTGAAAATCATCGCCCAAATTTAAGTTCAGCTGAGAATCTTCTTTCCAGGCATCCATAGCTACAAAACCGGTATCAGAGTATGATCCTCCTCCCACAGAACTTTTCTGATCCCAATCCGTAAGAGCAAAAGTGTTCCGAGAAATTGATTGTGCTAACCAATCAACTTTTTCAATTGTATCTCTGGAATGAAAGTGCTCAGGAAGTTGAAGATCTTCTAGAATCTCTTCTATCCTCTGAAGTACAGAATCCTTGAGAAGAAATGATTCTCTTAATGCAGTAGCTGAGTTGCGAATGTACGAGAGCTCAGTTTCCAAAGCTTCCACCCGTTCACCTGCCTCCAAATAGGTCTTGAGTTTTGTTTCAACCTCCTGAAGCCTGGTAACTTTCAACTGCAACTCCTGCGAGCATTTATCCAGTTCATTTGATGTTTCTGCCAGAGATTTCTTGAGGGTGTCACGCTGCACAATCAAACCTTTTCCCTTCGAAACAGCTATGCCAAGTTTTTCCCTGATTGATGCTACCCGCTGCTCCGACTGTTCGAGTTCATTTACTTTCTCCTGTAATTCAGACTGAATAGCAATAAGATCCTCCGCTCCCTGCACTAAACTTTCCTTAAGAATGAGGTTTTCAGTCTCATGTTGTACAATCAAGAATGTCAAGTGATCTATTTGTCCCTGCAATTCACTTAATTCCACCATCTTATCAGCCTCTTTGTATTTGTGAAAAAGAAAAGATATCAAATACTGAAGCCGTGATTCAAGGTTTTCTGACTTAAGACGGGTACCCTCCAGCATGATTGCTACTTCAACATCTTCAACCAGCTTTAGAATGCCATCTGAATAAAGGCCTCTTTCCTTCATTTCCTCTATTTCTTTTGCCTTATTAATCAACTCTGAATTGAGTTGGTCGTTCACTGATTCAAGTTGCAGCCTCTCACCCAGAAACACTGCTACTTGTTCCATGAGGGTATCATAGTTATTAAGATGCAGAGGATCTAGAACATTCTCGTTTTGTTGAATGATCTGGCTCTGCTCCATGTACCCGCATGAATCATCAACAAGTTTCTTAAGGTTGGCATAGACCCTAAGCAATACACCACTGGCCAATTCGTGCTTTCCATGCAAATCAGTAAGTTCTTCAGACAATTTTTTGTGAGAACTGGATATGGCTTCATGATCTTTCCTAGAAGCTTCAAGTTTCTCCTGAAGCTCTTCAATCACTGTGGTTGCAGCCTCAACAGATGAAGCCACGAGGGTAGCTGTATCTGATAGGCCATCCTGATTACAAGTTGAAAGGGTGGTGGAGTATGAGCTCCCAACCAACAAATCAAGCTTCTCCACTGTCTGAACAATCCGAGCAACAGTAGAATTCCATTCTTGCTCAAGCATTGATGCCCTCTCAGCTACCTGTTTGTGCAAAAACTCCACTTGATTAGACATAGAGGAAGCCATCTCATCTGAACTTGAGTGCATCTCATCCAACTGCCTCTCCAATTTCCCGATACGTAACTGATAATCACCAAGCATTTTAACAAGTTCGCTGTTCTTTGCTACGGAAACAGTACTTTGTTCACTCAGTGCTTGACACAGCGCCAGATGCTCAACCTTCTTTGCTTCAATTTCATACAAATGTTGCTTGAAGAATTCATATAAAACAATGAGTTCCATGTTTGCTGCTTCAGAGAGGTTAATGTGTTCCTCCAGGGCTTCATAAGTTACCTTGGGCTCCCCTAGTGCCGCATCAGCAACTATTCTACAATCTCTCTCCCCCATGAACAATTTGCTGGCCTTCTCGGTATCCCCTAGCAACTCCTTAAGAACTGCTCTCAGCTTTCTTGTTTGCACCTTTGTTAACGTAAATGAGTCGACAAGCAATTGATCTGCGGCTGAAGGCACTTCCTCTATGTCGTGATCATCAAGATGAGCCTTTGACTCAAAGGCTTGAATTAGTCTTGATACTGCTGGAGCGACCAATTTCCCACTTGACTGACTTGAGGACACTGAATGTGAGTGCATCCCTTCAATTGCATCCTCAAGTTCCTGGATTATATTCTCTGCCTCCTGTAAGTATACCTTCAAATCTACAAACCCAGAGGAACGATCAGAGGCCTCCAATTTAAGCTGCTCAACTTGTGACCAATCCATACAGCCATCGTCAGGTTTTCTTAAGTGACCAGAGAAAAGTTCAGTCTTCCACTCCCTGGGAAGATGGTGAGTAACATCGGCAGCAGTTGCACATTCTAAGCCCCTGCTTGGCATTTCAGTACCCTCAGTTTGATTTGCAGCATCCCTATATTGCGATGATAATATCTTTTCCTCGTCAAGTCGTTCAAGACGCAAAGTTGCATCTCTCATGCCATCCACGGCTTTGCGATGTTCCATCTGTATACCTGCCATTAAACTTCTGCAGTCTGCCAACTCAGATGACAGTTTCTCATTTTCAGTGACAAAATGATCCTTCTCTTCTCCAAGCCTGAATCTATCCTCCATTACCGAAATGAGACTTCCATTTACGTTGGCATTTTCCACCTGAAGAGCTTCCACCAAAGCCTTGCACTCGGTTAAGTTGGTCAATAGTTTCTCATTCTCATGGACAAGACTTCCATTTTCCTCCTTAAGCTTCCTTCTCTCCTCTGCCATCAATGCAAGACTGCCACTTAAGTTGACATTATCCACCTGTAATGATATAAGCGAACCTTTGCACTCAGCTAACTCTTTCAACATTTCCTCATTACCAAGTGCCAAATATCCCTTCTCCTCAGTCAGTTTATTTTTCTCTTCAACTACCGAATTAAGATTCCCAGTCAAGTTATCATTCTCAACCCGCAATGTTGCCACCAAAGCCCGACAGTCATCCAACTCCACTGACAGGCTTGAAAGTTCCCCAAGTGATCTCTCCAGCTCCAGATGCAACTCATCAGCTCTGGTAGATATTCCCACAACCTCAGCCTTTGCAGTATGAAATTGCTTCGCAAGTTCCTCCTTCGCAGAAACAGCTGCCTGAAGTTCAGATTTGCACTTTGCAAGCTCTTCAGCAAGGCTTTCATTCCTTCCACGAAGTTCAATGATCAAACTGCTGGCAGTAGACATCTCATCAAGCAACTGTTTACGCTGGTGACTGAACTCCAATTGTTGCCCTGATTGTTCGTCAAGTTGCAAGAGAAATACATCTTTTTCAACATTTGCAAGATACAATTGCTCTGTAACTTCCTCCAGAACATCAGAGGACTGATACTCTGGTACAACGGACTGACTGTTACTCCTTAGTTCTGCATTAGTTGTTGAACTGCCAGTATGCCTAAATTCCGAATCTGCTGTTAATTCTCTTGATGCTAGCACCAATTTAAACTCCTCTTCACCAAGCCTTCTTAGCAGCTCCACGAGCTGAGAAACGCTAATTGAAATTACACCCATATCAGAAGACAAACTCACCATTTTATCTTCCATAGGACTTTCTAACCTATGAATCTCGGCCACCAAAAAGTCCTCAACATGAACAACCTCTTGCTGCATATTAATATCATCCCCTTCAGCTGACAGCATTTCTGATTTTTCTTCATTGAGAAATGTTGCCATTGCGTTTTTTCCCTGATGCTCTGCTACTTCAGGAGTTACAACTGAGTATCCATGTGACATGGGTAAAGGCTGGGGTGAAACTGAATGCCCATCCATTGCCCATACTTCTTTCACCTCATTGGTTTCGTCAGCAGCTGCAGAAAAACTATTCAACTCTTTAATCGGTTCCATTTCAATAGTTGGCTCCTTCATGCTTGTGTCTCCACTAAATGACCCTGCACAAGATTCAGCACTTTCATCGAGTCCAGGTAAATCAAGCATCACATCTCCCTCAAGCTCTATCCCGCTGCTTGTATCAACTTGCTTTGAAACCAAACAGTCAGCTCCCTGAATTGCCCCTAGCCACAAACAAATGATGTTTCAACTACACATCAGATTCAAAGTTACTGGTTTCAATAAAGAATTTGTTCTGTAAAACAAATAGGTAAAAAAGAAGAGGTATCACAGGATAGCAGGCACAACCTATGTCTGTCACCTGATCTGCCCCACGTACCCGCTCTGCTTCAACTTCTATGCCAACCGGTTCAGTAGGACCAACCAGATCCGGTGTAGTGGAAACCAGGATGGGGGAAGCCAAAAATGCAGAGTTCATTTCAGAAACTAAACCTCCGGAATTTCCTGAAGTAAGCATTGCACTCTCCGCACTAACATTTTGGGTACTATCAGATTGATACGTATCTGAAGATTCAAAATCTTGTTCCTTGACGACACTCAACTTCATTGTAGCTTCATTGACTCCCAAGTCCTCAGGCACCAACGTCACACTGCTTTCAAGTGTTGGTGGAACTGAGCTTGCCTCGGGCATAAGTGCCGCTGACAGAAGATCACTATTGGCAATATCAACATCACTAGACTGTGAATGACCACGAGAAGATGAAACTGATATATTCACAATCCCCTCATCAGAGTCATGCACTGAACTGACATCTGCATCAAGAACTTGTAACAATCCGGCCGAAGGTTTGGCAGCAGATGCTGCATCAGCATCAGTATCATGCTCGGATTTACCAGCTTTACCCGAGGATTTACTGCCTTTACCATCCTTCTTCTGCCTAAATTGTTGAAGCTGAAAAAGAATGAAATAAATTTCAAAACTAAATACCCCCTTACCTCAGTTTCTATCTGCTTGATTGCTGAGATAAATATGTAATTCTCAGGACATAACTACACGAAAAGACCCATCTAATGATCTCATCACAGATGCATTTAATAACACATGATCGTCTCTAACTAAAATCTGAAAATGGAAGTGAGTTTAAAGAAAGTCTTTAACATAAATGCTGAAAATGCTCTAAAACTTCCCTTCTAAATATTTCACCGCAAATTTTTTGAAATTTATGCATCCATTACGGAGATAATATATTGTCATAAAAAAGAAAGTTCAATATAAAATTTTCAGCTTTATCATACCACCTTGATTCAATACCCCAATCCTGATATTCGTCTCTCACTGAGTATCCCTAACTAAAAAAAATCCCATACTAAGTCAAGTGACTATATATCCGAACTACATTGTCTTCTTACGAAGTCTGATCTCAAACATGTATTTAAGAGGCTAAGATATCCGTACGGACCGTACCTGTATCGTATTCTCACAAAGTCTGATCTCAGACATACATTTAAGAATTTAATATGCAACATCAAAGATAGAAGAACACATCTCAATGACCAAACCCTTTAGATGAACTCAGTCCTACAAACTGCACCACAATCATTGCTCCCATAATCCGAACATATATTTAGATTACCGTCAATTAAGTCCAAGAGCTTGAAACGAGAAGCCGAAACAAGGACAACATAAAAGATCTAACCCCATAAGCTCTCAACTAAACGAACTATTGGTCTTAAGCTCTATTGACTAAGGCCTTCTGGATTACTAGGTTTATCAATAAGAAGAAATCCTAGTATCAAAACTTCCCAAATTCATTTGTAGAACTAAATGTTCTAAGCTGCCAATAAGTTACAAATACGCGAGAAATATCAAAATGAGTATGAAGTTGAAGAAGAGAACCGACCCTTTTACGGCCAGCAGCAAGCAGATCGGTACGGTTCTTGTTCTTGTCCTTGTCCATCCGATCTGCAGTGTGTTTCAATCCCACCGCGAAATCAACACGACAACTATCAACGGTACCAGCACTCAACCACCATCAGATCTTCCCCTCTACAACATACAATGCCCAAACGACACAGGAATCAACAAGTATGAATCAAATTCAATTTCTATCAGGTGATTCACATGTAGAAACACAAACCCATATGGAAAATAATAGCGAAAACAAAACAGGGCAGAAGAATCTCTTTCGAAAGGAATAACGCATACCTTTGGTTCTTGATTTGCGGGCATTAAACACACAGCCAGTGAGGGAGAGAGAGAGAGAGAGAGAGAGAGAGAGAGAGAGAGAGAGAGAGAGAGAGAGAGAGAGAGAATTTGATGCTGTATTTTTCTGGGTTTGCTGGTGATATGTTTGGTGATGGTGGGGGAGGAGGTTGGTTGCTTCGGCAGTGAAAGGTCTCCGTATCTCTTCTTAGATCTAACGCAAAACTAAACGAAGGTAAAGAACAGTGGAATAAAAGCCCGCTACAATTGGAATTGGAAACGGGTTTTAATGTTGACCTGGGATAACATGGGTTAACGATTGGGGATAATTGGGTATTTACCCGCGCACCCTTGTTCAGGGATGCTCTAAATTGGGGATAAGCCGAACAATGTCTGGGTCACGACTCACACATGTTAACCTCGGTTATATGTGAGCAACTGGGATTAATCGGGTATTTACTGCTCTCTCTCCGTCTCATTTTAATGAAATAAATTTGGGTACTGAATGGGTACTAGCTATCCATACCAACAACGATATCGGCCATCCAAAAGTGTTTTAAACGGCCCAAATTGATTCCTTCTCTCTCCTCTCACCTGACCATTCTCTCCTTTTCCGGACCGTTGGATTGCGCTTTGAACGGCTGAGATTGTTGAGCGGGTACCACGTGGGCAATACCCACCCCGCACTGAAAAATTTCTCCATTTTAATAGTCCAGTTCGATTTTCAATACAATTTTTAAATTGTTAATATCTTGTAATCTATAATAAATTTTATGTGCAATATGAATTTCATATGATAGATCTCAATTACTTATATCATACAAAAAATTTAAAATCTTTAAAAATATTGTGGATTGAAGATATTAATAATTTAAAAATTGCATTGGAGACTGAACTGAACTATTAAAATGGAACGGAGGAAGTATTTACCCTTCCTTGGTCCGGAATTTATTTCAAATTTCTATGGGACCTCCCATATTAAATTGATGGAATTTTTGTTTTTTTTTGGGTAATGCAGCATGTACGGTGTACCTAGCCAACTTGTGCAAACTTTGGACAATTCTTACAGTGGCAGAGTTACAATGGTCACGTGGAGTCATGTGCCCCAACTCGATTCCGTGAATCTTTTCGTTCATCTTCTCTCTCGTTGAATTTAGGTCTGCATAGTGTAGTTCACATATATTTGAATGTCTTTTCGATAATCAAAGTGTTTATGTTATGTAGACAATACCAAATAATTTGTCCACACAAACATTCAAATTGATCGGAAACTTCTAACAGCTTGTAAGAACATTTTATATTTGCAAAATTTGTTAGACCTATTTTTGTGATAAAAGTATTTTGATAAAATGGTTGTGAGTGTCTCATCAATATAAAATTTTCGCGTGGACATTCTATCTGACTAGCCATATCATTTGTTAGATCTTTGGGGAGAGATTAATTTGCGCGTTGACAAATTGCACCCGCAGAAAAGTCGAATTCTTTTATTAAGTTAGGAAATAAGAAAAACAGTGTGTCAGCGAGATGAAACGAATATAAATAAGCATTCGAAACTGAGCCCTTTCCTTAAAGAATAATTACGTGCCCCTACTAAAGAGAATTCCCAAGTCCGCCACTAAATTCTTACAACTTCTCTCGTAACTTTTTTACACGCATACTTCCGGGTGTGAATTGGCCCAATAATTACTGGTAAGGATAAACAAACCTCAAGTCCTCAAGTCCTCAAGTCCTAAGTGAAGATTTTGGCCATTCGTTGATATTAAATATGTCTGTTCACTTCAGATGTGGGCATTTAATTGTGACCAGCCAAAGACTAAAATATAAAAGGGGAAAACACACTGCGTCAACTTGCACTTCTATGGTTGCATGCGAGCATAGGACTTTTTTATTCCCTATACTAAGCATAGGGCTTTTTTGTTTTTTCCCTAAACTGAGCATGGGACTTTTTTTTTGAACTGCAGCATAGGACTTCGGTGCTACACATTTGGCTAACTGTGAATAATGGGAGAAACTGCATTTATTTGGTACAAGTTGCAAGATGGAGTCGGGATTTCAACGTACGGGGTGACAAATATGTAAACAAAAAATAGTAATAGAAAGATGAACAGAACTACCATATGGATAATTATACAGTACTTATCAGGGGCAGACCCAGGGGGTCACATGGGGGCATGTGCCCCACGGACCCCCGCTCAGAACTCAAAAACAAAAATATTGATTATATATTTAGCATAATTATGCAATATAACGCTATATTTAGCATATACACTCATATATATCTCGAAAATAAAAGTATAGAATTAATTCTGTGCTCATTTTCTGTTCTTTTTTTTATATAAAAATGTATGCATTATAAACATTATAGTCCCTAATAAATGTCTTAATTTAGCAAATCGTTGACTAGAAAAAAAATTACACGGTTATAATTAATAAGGTGCCCCCATTGAGTTGAATTCTTGGGTCCACCACTGGTACTCATAACATTGAAATACAATGTAATAGCTGTGGGAAAAAAAGAAAAAGAAATACAGTGTAATAGACGATATTTCCCATATGCATGTAAAACTACTAACAAAAGGATAATTGCTTAGAGCAACTCCAATGGTAGTTGCAAAATAAGTATATTCATTTTTCTAATTTGGCATCAAAAAGTATTTTTGGGCCAAATTATGGTCTCTCCAGTGATTGGTTATATTTTATAACCAAACAGTTTCAAATTTAACTAACTTTCATTCTACCTCATTTTCTCTTACTTTTTCTTTTTTTCGAAAGGCAAAAGATTTCATTAATCTTGAAATAGAAACAAGACAAATAGGACAAGGAAACAGCGGAACCTGCTCAAAGAGCAAAAATAACCGCCCAAACCGAGACCCAAAATCAATGATTGGCAAGGAACCAATCATGGATACCCGATGGCCAAAGCCCAACACCCTATGGGTCAAAACCCAGATATACAATCAGCACATAAAAAAACCCCAAAGGCCTAAAATGCCCAAATAAAATGGGTCAAGCCCAACAATGAAAAACCCTAAACAGCAAGCACACAAAAGAGTGCCGCCACCAGCAACGCACCACGGTCGCCAGGAGAGAACAGCCGCTGCCACCACCATCGCCGGAAACTCGGGGAACAAGCCCCTGTTGCTGCCCCAACGACGGCCCGACCGTCCCTCACCAATAACCATCGAAGCACCACCGCACACGAAAAGCACCCAAACACCACCATGAGCCGCCGCCAACCACCAACAGCCACCATCCACCATGAGCAACAGAGACCTGCAAAACAAAAAAATCTGGTCCTAACCACATCCAAACCCTATCATCCACCCCTTATCAGCCACAACCGCCGCACAAAACCGCCGCCCACCACCACAACCCAGGGCGCCCACCAGAAAGGAACCGCCAAAGCATAGCCCCAAGCCGTTAGGCAAAACCGAACAACATTCAGGAATGAAATTAGCGGGGAGCCACACAAAAAACGCCAACGCCAGCCGCACGATCAACCTTACCGTTAGGCAAAACCGGTTACTCCAAGTGAGAAAATCGGCGGTGATCGGAAGAAAGCGGGAAGCATGAGAGGCCAACGACGGCAAGGACGGCAGAGACGAGATAAGCGACGGACGCATAGAGATTAGAGGGAGGAGAAAGAGCCCGGGGGGGAGGAGGGAGAGGCGGCGCCTCCCCCCCAGGCCAAACCCTAGAAGTGGCGGCTGATAAAAGTTTAGGGAGGAGAGGAAGAGAATTTTTAGAGAGAGAAGTAGGGGATATGGTTCCTGATAAAACGAAGGTAGTATTACTGAGCAAAGCAAACACGACCTTCAATCTCTTCTCTCTTGTGAGGATAGGGATTTCCTCATTTGCAACAACGGCGATTAGGTAATCGGTTCGGTATATCAAACTCTTTTGATTTGATTATTTTCTCTTACTTTTTCAACCTCAGTTCGTTGGTGGTGGGAGAAATCTCCAATTGCTTACCACAGCTTGTATACCGGACATGACGACAAGACCATCATCATACTTGAAGCTGCTATCTCATATGATTTGTGGATTTGACATGCTTTTCTTTGTAATGTTTGGATCATTCAATGATATCAAGGTGCTTGATAGTTCTCATCTTTTTGATGATCTTTGTACCGGTCATGCCCCTCCTGCCCGCTATGCCATCAATGACACCAATACAATACGGGGTACCTTGTTGACGGTATCTACCCAAAATGGAGGTGAAAGTAAAATTTGGGTTTGTGAAGTCCTACCAACCGAAGTTGCTATCATTTGTGCATCCAAGTCAATTCAATGCCGATCCAGGTTGCATTTGATAAATTCTAACTATTGCACTTGTTAGAAGGACATGGATTCCAATAAGAAGGCCAATATTGGTAGGTGGCTCAAGTGAATCTTTGGAGACAAAGGAGAAAGACATTGGTTTTTTCTTGTGATGTGTTGCTTTAGCATATGTGGCTAAAGTGGGCTGCAGCCCAGGTGAGTATCGAAAAGGGAATAAATTTATGTAATGATGTTCGAGGAGGGCTCGAAAAACTTTATATGTGGGGAAGTTAAAAGGTGGTTTAATTGCGATGATGAAGTCATTTGAATTCATATTTGTTTTGCACTTGATGAATAAAATTATGAGAATCTACTTTCGCTCCAACTTTGTTATTTATAAGCGCGCCCAAAGCGTAGGGCTTACGTCGGAGGTAGCATAATACCGGTAAGACCGGATCGAATCCACAGAGACCGAAGGAATCCGAGCGTGAATATTGTCT
>JAXBDA010006517.1:0-20488 GCA_036023075.1 Gaultheria prostrata
TTGCCGACAGGTATTGCCGACGCAAACTCGCATCGCTGAAACTATACTTTTGCCGAAACATCAAAATTCGCATCGGGAAAACTCTTTCCCGACATATCAACGGCGACGGCATGCCGACGCAAAATTTTTTGTCGGCGAAAACCTTTGCCGACACAAATGTACTTTTGCCGATGTATTTCGTTGTGTCGCTGAATATGCATTTTCTTGTAGTGTTTTGTAGCATTATAGGAATTAAAGTAAACGCAATTCTAAATAAAAGGAAGTACGTACAAAATGAAAGTTAGAACATCGTAAAAAAAAAAGGACTCAAAGCATTGGTAGACTTGGCATAACTGTTATAAGTAGAGAAATGATTTTCATACTTCCCTTTTATTTATTCAGTTACATCTTCCTTTTGTCTTTATTTACGAAAAATTACTTAATTATGCTTCCCTCTTGAGACTTTTTTTTTTTTTTTGCATGTTAAGAACAATTTGATACTTTTACATTAATAAACACCAAAAAAAGTAATGCAAATGGATAAATGGGGATTTGAAATCATTTTCCTAGAAATGCTAGCAGTTTAAGTCAATTGAAGGAAATATTATTAAATACTCATATGGCACCCGGGACTCAATCTCTGGCACTTATGCGGATAGTTGTGGAGCGCAGGGTGCACTAAAAATCTCATGAGAAAAAGAAAATTGTGACATTGGTTTAGCAATCGTGTGGTATAAAAAACCATCATTAGCAATATCTTATAAGAGTTTAAATAGTAATTATATATACATGCTTTAAAAGTGCTTTACATTTGTCAATTAAAGTAAGTATAAGAAATAAAAGGAATTTTTTCAGATTAATTAACCGAGCGGATCGTATATTGGAAAGGAGCCGGATATTATATTCCAAGGCTTTCCCCTATCATTATTATATCAGGGGCAATTAACTTTTTACCCATTTGCCTTCTCCTCTAAGAGTATCTCTAACAGCCTAACCAAAATTTTCACCAAATTGAAAAAGTACCAAAAACTATTTTGGCAAGTCATCAAACAGGTGGAACACCCAACAGACTAGTCATACCCCTCAACAAAAAAAAAAAATACCCAGAACCGTCTTCAACCTTGCGTGCGCGTGTGCAACACGCGCGCGAGTACATCTAACTCGCCGGCACGCGCCACATTTGACCGGCGCGTGTAGTCGTCACGAGACTCCGGCGGTGACGGGTCTTGGACCAATGGCTTCGTCTCGTTGATATCTATAAACATCTGGTCTCAAAACGATTTTAGGACTCGTTTTCCAGCGATTGATTTTTTTTCGGCAGCTCGAACTCCTCCGGCAAACGAGCTACAACTTCCTCGTCGGCGTTCTTTGTCGTCGATTTGCTGGGAGAAGAGAGAGAGACCAGCAAGAGAGAGAGAGAGAGAGAAGGAGAGAGATGCAGAAGCGAGCTCGCCAAGCCTCGCCGGTTGTGGCGAGTCACTGTAGACAGAGCTCCGATGGCCAAGGTGATGGCGAGGCTGCTACGGCAGCGTTTTGGGGGATTTCGGAGGGGTGCCTCGCCAGTGATGGCTCCTAGGCACGGATGGAGAAGCTGATGGAGATGCTCTAACAAAAGCCAAAACAAAAACACTAACATCTCACCCAAATCCTCTTTACTCAACAAAAAAAGGTATTCACATAACTTTATGTACACAGTGAGTCAAGGAGACTATTCAGATAACTTTATCAACTCGAATCAAAATTGACGTACCTCATTTGATAGCAATTAATTCCAAGCTAGGAAAGTCCATAAACCACCCCGAGCCTTATGTTCCATCAAAAATAAAATTCGTGAACATACCAACACTTAACAATTCGGCTATTTAATGAAGTTTGTTGTGCTTTACAACCCATTTTTGCTCATGGAGTGCACATGAAATTACATCATTGTTTTTTAAGACTTACGAAAAATAATTAATGCCATGAATTTTTTCTGCACCAGGTTCTTGAATGCCGGAATATTTGGTAACGGGACAGAATCTTCTCATACGCTGCCTCGTTCAACAACACGGGCCTCAATGCTTGTGAGAATCAACACTCTCCTTCAAGGGTATTCGGGCATTCGATTCGAGATCTTAGAAGGCATCACTAAGTTTCTTAACCATAACATCACCCCATGCTTGCCCCTCCGTGGAACAATCACTGCCTCCGGCGATTTGGTCCCTTTGTCCTACATTGCTGGGCTTTTAACGGGAAGGCCCAATTCAAAGGCTGTTGGGCCCAACGGAGAATCGCTCAATGCCGTTGAGGCCTTTCACCTTGCGGGGATTGAGACCGGGTTTTTCGAGTTGCAGCCCAAAGAGGGCCTTGCACTAGTGAATGGCACAGCTGTTGGGTCGGGCTTGGCTTCCATCGTTCTTTTCGAAGCCAACATTGTCACTCTCCTTTCGGAAGTTTTATCTGCTGTATTCGCGGAGGTCATGCAAGGAAAGCCTGAATTCACAGACCATTTGACTCATAAATTGAAGCACCACCCGGGCCAAATCGAGGCTGCAGCTATAATGGAACACATTTTAGACGGAAGCTCATATGTCAAAGAAGCCCAAAGGCTCCATGACATTGACCCACTCCAAAAGCCCAAACAAGACCGATATGCCCTCCGTACATCTCCCCAGTGGCTCGGCCCACAGATCGAAGTGATACGATCAGCTACCAAAATGATCGAACGGGAGATAAACTCCGTTAACGACAACCCATTGATCGATGTTTCCCGTAACAAGGCACTACACGGAGGAAATTTCCAGGGCACCCCAATAGGGGTTTCGATGGACAATACCCGATTAGCCATCGCCTCAATAGGAAAACTCATGTTCGCTCAATTTTCTGAGCTTGTCAATGACTTTTACAACAATGGGTTGCCCTCAAATCTCTCGGGTGGGCGTAACCCTAGCTTGGATTACGGGTTCAAAGGTGCAGAAATTGCGATGGCAGCCTATTGCTCCGAGCTCCAATTCTTAGCTAACCCTGTAACCAATCATGTCCAAAGTGCTGAGCAACACAACCAAGATGTGAACTCATTGGGCTTGATCTCATCAAGAAAAACAGCTGAGGCACTTGACATTCTAAAACTCATGAGTGCCACTTGGTTGGTTGCCTTATGCCAAGCAATTGACTTGAGGCATTTGGAGGAAAACCTAAAGAGCATAGTGAAAAACACAGTGAGTCAAGTGGCTAAGAGGGTTCTAACCATGGATTCAAATGGACAACTACACCCCTCAAGATTTTCAGAGAAAGAATTGCTCAAAGTGGTGGACCGGGAGCACGTATTCACTTATATCGATGACCCGGTGAGCAACACGTACCCATTGATGCA
Organism: Gaultheria prostrata; assembly: GCA_036023075.1. Classification (NCBI taxonomy): domain Eukaryota; kingdom Viridiplantae; phylum Streptophyta; class Magnoliopsida; order Ericales; family Ericaceae; genus Gaultheria; species Gaultheria prostrata. The sequence goes on from JAXBDA010006517.1 coordinate 3,332, forward strand.
CAAACTCCGACAAGTCCTCGTGGAGCACGCGCTGGTGAATGGTGAGATGGAAAGCAATCCCAGTACGTCGATTTTCCAAAAGATTAGCGCATTTGAGGAGGAGCTAAAGACCGTTTTGCCCAAGGAAGTCGAAATTGCGCGGTGTAACGTGGAGAGTGGAATGGCGGGTATGGGAAACAGGATAAAGGAATGTCGGTCGTACCCGTTGTACAAGTTTGTTAGAGAGGATTTGAGGACCGGGTTTTTGACGGGAGAGAAGATCCGGTCACCGGGAGAAGAGTTTGATAAGGTGTTCTCTGCCATTTGTGAGGGGAAGTTGATTGATCCTTTGCTGGATTGCTTGAAAGAGTGGAATGGTGCTCCTCTGCCTATTTGCTAATTAACTAATTAGGACATATGTGACTGTTTCTAAATTATGGTGTGAACATTTTACAATACAGTATTTGTTGTTCTTTGTCAGGTGTAAAACGTAAGTTTATTTGCCTTGTTTGTACTTGAAATATTATTTTAATTTCCCAATCCAGTTTATGATACTTGTATTGTGTCAATTTATAATCTCTCTTTCTTACTCGTTTGTTGAACTTCCACACTCAGTTTATGACACTGGCATTTGTTTGTGCTCACCCTCTTTTAAAGAGGGTAAACAAAATTGCACTCCATTTTATTCCTAAACTAGCTGCCACCAGCTTATGTTGATTTTGGTACGATATAGTATAAAAGATCTGTAAGGACCAAATTCCGGAGTCCTCCTGTTTTGGCAATTCTGTATGACAAAACATATATTTATATCGAGTTATAATTTTATTATTTTATATAAGCTAGTGAGTCTGTATAGGAATAGAGTGGAAGGAGTCATATTCATGTAATTTGAGAGTTAGTATATCAATCGGGTTCACAAAGGGGATAATAGTTTTTCAGAGTAGGTAGACCAATGGACCGATCAATCGGAAACTCAATCGGGCAGCACTATACAAACACGGTTCTGAAAGCGATCAATCGGTTTGTGAAGCGATCGATCGAAACTACACCAAAGATACAAAGCGCGTGCTAGGGTTATCTACTACCGCCTTGGAAAAAAAGACAGATATTCAAGCGATCGATCAATCGGGTTATCAGTCGGTCCTCTAAAATTATATAAGGACGTGTTTTATTCTCTTCTAGGGTTATCGATTGTAGCCTCCAAACATAACGTTTACACTATTTTGAGAGGAGAAAAAACCTAGACCTTTTGGGGATTGAATCTTGGAGCGAATACAAAGTTTATGAAACTTGAATCTTTCAATCGAAGCTCCAAGAGGTTTCTACATCAGTCATCAATCAACTTCGAGTTCCGGTGGATTTCTGAAAGAAGTTTTTGGAAGGCTTGTGCGATTCGAAGCTTCGGCGATCAAGATCACTGGGTGCAGTGTACGTGTAACTCGGCAGATGGTACTTAGAACGTAGTATATCTGTAACTGCACAAGGTTTATAGTGATTTGATTCCTTCCGTGGTTTTTACCCGTATTGGGGTTTTCCACGTATATCTGGTGTTCATCTGGTTAATTACTTTCTATTTGTGATTGGTTCATATATTGATTGATGTTAATGTTTTATTGAGATAAAAAAACCCAGCAAATTATTAAACCTAGGCAATCTAGGATTTTTCAATTGGTATCAGAGCGGATCGCTCATGTTGATTTTGTGAATTTTTTTTTCACGAGCGGATCCTTGTTTTTCATAATTTGCTAGCATGGATTTATCGAAAGAAAACAATTTTATATTCAAATCTCTTATTTTTGATAGCTCTAAATATGATGCATGTGCTTCATCAATATTTTTTTATGCTAAATCTGATTGCGATAGTGGAAGTAATATTTTTTTTGGTGTTGAAACTAACCAAACTAGTGATGGAGAGGATAAATATGATATCGAAGCTATGGCTATGACTATGAAAAACTTTAAACATTGTTTTAAGAAAAAACCTGATTTAGGGTTAGCCACCAAGCTAAAGCAATGTGAGACGGAGAAAATTGATGCCTTGCATGAACTTAATGTGTTTAAATGAAAAATATGAATCTTGAAAATGATATGCATAATCTTTTTGAGACTAACAAGCTTCTTGAATCAAAAGTAGCGAAATTGAAAGTTGAGCTTGACAAGGCCAATGCTACTTTTAAGAAATTGAACACAGGTACACAAGTCTTGAATGAAGTGTTGAGTGTTCAAAAGGTAACTTCGAATAGAGAAGGGCTTGGATATACAGGAAAATCTTCAACACCTAAGGTGGAAGGAAAAACGGATTTTATCAAGCCAAGTAGCAGTGCTCCAATTCCTCCCGTGGCCAATAAAACCAAGTCGCGTATCAAAGAGAACAATGTTAAACAAGCTCACACAAAGCCAAATTTTTTGAAGACAAATACAAAAAGTGCAATGGGTGAACATGCCACCACCAAGCGTGGTGAGGTAAGATTTTCTAAATTTATACCTAATTGTCATAACTGTGGATTGATTGGCCACACAAGACCACATTGTAAGAAATTACACATTCCGTGTATTTCTAATGCACCTGAAAAAATAAGTCTGTAAACATGCCAAATTCATACCCACTTGTCATTTTTGTGGAGTGAAAGGTCACATTCGGCCAAAATGCTTTAAACTTTACGGGTACCCTAATGCTCCACCTCATTATCATCATGTTAATAACAATGAGGGTAGGTGCAAATTTTGTGGATATGGTTGTGATGGAAGTAAAAAAAACTAGGCGTAGGGTGATTCCTTATAGAAAGAATACCAATGTGATTGCTAAACATGTGCCTAAAGTTATTGAAAAAAATAAAAAGGTCAAAACTAGACTTATTTGGATGAGAAGAACGGACTTGAAAACTAATGTAGATTTGCTTTTCAATCATCTTGATGATATGGGATCATCTGGAGGAGTTGACCTCGCCTTTTGATAGCTTGGTCTTGCTTTCACAGTCTAGGTTGATTTTCGTGTCTATCTTGAACCTTTTTTGAACTGCCTATCTTGAACCTAGAGCTATGCGTTGTGTTTTTTTTTTCTATTGTTATTTTATTATTGTGCTGCTTAGTTTCTTACCTCACTTTGCTTCTTAAAAAAAAATCGAAAAAGATTGTATTCTTTTAATGTTTGAAAAAAGAAAGAAAAAAGATTGTTATTTTTTTAATAGTAGAGTTTGAGCTGAGCATAATAAATCTTTGTTGCTGTTAATTTTTAGTTTTCCAATATGTTCTTTAGAAAATTCAAAAATATTCATATATCAAAATCCTTCTAAAAAGAATTTTTTTTTTTTTTTGTGCACTGTGAATACTTTTTGGTCGTAGTTCACTGCTACAAACTTTATGGATATGAGCATTCTTGATATTGCAATGCAGAATTTGTTTGAATTTTGTCATGGACTGTATTTGGAAGTTTAACGTAGCATAGGACAAAGCACATGTTCTTTTTTTGAAATACTGTTTTGATCAGTCATCCATGAACGCTTGCATTTGTTTAACAAATCGGTTTTCTGTTTAGCTTAGCTCACCTTGTTTATCTCTTATCTCAGTTTATAGATAACGATCTTCATGGCCCTTCTTATTTGCAAAATTGCGAGTTTATGCCGTCGTTAGGGTCACAATAGGTCCCTTCAAATGCAAAAGAACTTTGTAGTACTCCTCAGATGCCTAATGAAACTTCTCAGACCCTGCAGTCTGGGAGGCTCGTGCATTGGGCCTTCTTTCTTCTTCTTTTTTTTTTTTCTTGATTGATTAGTTTTATCGCTTTCATCAAACTTCTAATTGTAACGGATGCCTTGGTCATACCTCTTTAATTTTGGAAGATAGTGTTAAGAAATTAAAGGGGCTAGGGGCCATCAAAATGCTGTATGGAAAAGGGGAAGTTCCAGGTATAGAAGCAATGCAACTGTCAGTCCTAAGGTTTTGATGCTAGAAATCATTTCTAATCTATGGGCAGTCACCTTTTTAAACTAGATATACCTTGTGACGTTACAGACAATCATCACCTCATGGCATGCCGCACAGGGTTCCATTGAATGGTGTTTGCCGTCTATCAGGGAGTGTGTTTTCAGTTTGTAGAAGGGCATCAACATGCCAAAAATGATGACCATATGCATCAGAAACTGTGTGTGTGAGAGGGAGGGAGGGAGGGTACTTTTATGTCTTTTATCTTGTGAGTTCAGTATATACACTGCATCATATTGACGTTCACTAGCAGGTGTGACTTAGAGGGTACTTATATGTCTTTTATCTTGTGAGTTCATTTCGACACTGCATCATATTGACGTTCACTAGTAGGTGTGACTTCGATAGTAGCTTCACTGACTAAATATATTGCTGAAGCTGTTCATGCTCAGAGAAACTTCATGTGTTATTTTAGGGGTTGGATTGAGACATATTAACTAAGTATACACAATGCATTTGCTTTGGATGATGTTCGAATGTGATTTTGATCTTTAAGATACCTTTCCTTTGTGTCTATCTTTTTTTTTGGGTACCATTTTATTCTGCTCTTGCACAGTTGGCATTAATGAACTGATTGATTTCCTTCGTAGGCTGGAAAGGTTTCACAGCTCGAGCAATGCTTTTATCCAAGGCAGCAAAGTCAGGTATTACCTTGCATCTTAAAACTCTAAATCCAGATGGTTTGTTTTGCTGATAAGGACATTTGTTTGAACTATCTTGTTTTCTAATAACAGCACTTCGATAAATGTGAAATTCAACCAGGTTTATGGTGATTCCAGACATGCTTAAGAATGCTCCAATGTTCAAGCGTTTGGAGTCTAGAATCAAGGTACCTATCTTTTGATGTGTTTATCTTTCTTGTGTCAGTCATATTTAGTTATTTTGATTTGTTTCCTTTGAATTTTGAAGGGTAAGGGCTCAGCAATGGGAGTTGGCCGAGGTCATGCTGTTGCAATGCGGGTGAGAGCAAGTTTTTTTCCCTCGTCTGGCATATGTAGTATAAGTTTTTCAAAGTGACATACAATGTGTTCTATTATTCATTTCGTGGCTCTATCATACTAAGCTTGAACTGTGATTCCTTGAGCAGGTTGTTTCTTACCTCGGTGAGTTACAACAACAACAATAACAGAACCCATCTAGTCCCCAATCATTGGGGGTATGGGCGGGGATGATTGGAGACAGACCTAACCTTTGGCAATATGCACAAAGTGGCTGCTCTCAGAGTACCACTCAAACAGTGGCCCCCCTAAACCTCAAACAGTGGCCCCCCTTCTAATTATTGATATTATTTTTTTGTACAGGCTCAGGCTGCAGGTCGTGGAGCTCCACCTGGTAGGTGTGTTGTGCCCTCTATAAGGAGGTAATTTGGTCATGGGTTCATCATTTCTGCTCTGAAGCCATAATACATCCGTTGTAACCATTTCCTGAGTGATGTATTTGCTACCCTCTACCCTCTGATTTGCAGCCTAGAAGTCCCTAGTTGATTAGTATCTTATTTTCTGAGCTTTATGTTGTGTAAGACATTGCTACCCGCTTTTGTTGATTTTTTATTCTGGGATAATTTTCTGATATCAAATCCTGGGATGAAATTTTCTTATCAATTTTCCATGTCCATGTTTGCCTGTCTTCATAGTTTGTATCTGTGATGCTTTTTCTTTTGCTTCCCCTCCACAACAATGTTATAAGTCCCGTATTGTACCAGCGCCGGTACATCCCCTTCCGTCGACGAAATGAGACAGCCAACCCTTAGTTCCGTTACTGCCAAAACTGTCCTTTTTCACTCAGTTCCGGGTGTTCCGGGTAATTCCGGCTTATCCCGGCTCATTTCCGTTATCCCACCAGAAAAGAAAAGGCTACCATTTTTCAATCTGTGTCGAGCTTTCGTCGTCCCTGCCCCGATGAGATATGACTTGGGGGCGTCCACTGCCTTCCCTCAATAACTGGTCCCTTGGATCCAAAATCCAAATCCAAATCCAAGGGTGAAGATACAAGCTCTAGTGATTAAACAAGTAAACAAGTTTACCACAAGTTTCTCCGTGATTAAACAAGTAACCCTTTCTCTTTAAAGATTTTAAATAAGAATGTATTTACTACTGCTTGGTAGAATTGTAGTGCTAAATTTTTACTTACTATATTTTGGAATTCATAGATCTTGAATGATATTTTGTGCAATATTTTGACAATGAATAGCATTAGTTTCAACTTGTATAATTGGTTTTTTGCCTCGTATCTATGTGCCATAATTATTCATAGATATATAAACCTTTTACAAACATATATACTAAAAAATTTGTGATAAATTTGAAACAGTATCCGGTAACCTACCCATACCGGTATGACCGTACCGATGATAAAAACGTTACATTATCCATTATCCAGTATGATATTGATAACTTTGCTGTGTCTTGAAACGCCGAACCACTTTATTATAGCAACATTTTAAATCAGATCAAGCTGAAGAAATATGTTGGAGAGCAATTCTCCTTCAAACAGTAGTAGTGAAGTATGTTCTATTTTTACAACATTTATTAGCTCATCCGTGGAAGCTATCAAACCAAATTACGGTCTTCGAGCCCCAAACATCACCATTGTTTCTCACTGCAGAAACTGTACATGATGAGGATGTCGTGGGTCTAAACAAGTCTGAACAAAAATAAACAGAAAGAAAAGAGAGAAGGAAAAAATAAATACTCAAATTGTTCAATACAGAGTCAACTTGGCGGAAGTAGCCATAGAGCTCCAAGAAGCAAATACAGAAGTTCCATGGATTATCAGTCAAGACAACCCTAAAGAATCTGAAGGGAAGCAGAGCACTGGGACCTACTACAGGCCACGAAGCAAACTGGCCAGGTTTGCACATTGTCAGGTCGTTCTCATGCACCCTTAAGTCGGTCGAAGTCTTCCCATCCAAAGAACCCTGGAATAAAATCAATAGTTGTAATCTGATTTAGAGAGAGCTGAGGAAGAGAAAATAGCAGGAGAGTACCACATTTACCTGAAATTTCCAACATCTTATGTAGGCCCTCGATCCATCCGGACTCAACGTATAGTAGTTGCACATAAGCTGCATCCAGCAAACAAGCCATTTTAGGCCAAATAGATAATGAGGGGAAAACCACACAATTATTTATACGGGTACATCAAGAACTGCATCTGGTAATTCATGAACAAGAGTTACAACATGGCTCGCATTTCATCGGAATAGTTTTTTGATAGCCCTGTTTGGAACTTCACTAGTTACTGCATCTGGTAATTTTTAAGAGGCACGATTCCTATTTGGAAGGTAAACGGTAGGTTATGAAAGCCCTAATTTGATGTATGAGAGATTTCTATTAGTTGAATGCAACAAACTGGCCAAAAAGAATCCTCAGTAGCATTTGCTACACAGTGGAGCTTCAACGTTAGAATGGCATCACTACATTTGTGTTCGTTAGTCAGAATATGACAAAACAGGCAGAATGAATACATAAAAGCTATCCCCAAGAAGATAAGATTGACTACTATTTAGTCGAGCTATAGGAAGATGCAAGTATCGTACAGAATATCCTGGCCATACTTATGGCTGGTGCAGGGTTCAGACATGGGTGTACGCTTCTTACTTTTCATGAAATCAGAAGAGAGAAAGATGACGGCAGAACCCAAATAAAAAAAATTCAATACCTGGTGATCTTGGCCAATGTCGATCATCCACCACACATTGTTTCTTCCATCCTCAATCCTAGGTCCAGCATAGGATGTTCCCTGACGCACAATAAATCAACCTCAATTACCTTCCCGAAGGACTCAATATGGAACTTCTCACAAGACTTTTCTTTATCACACAGACATACCTGGTAAGTCCTTGATACCAAAACCTTAGGGTCGGTATATCTTGAAATGGGACTGCTGGCGCTGATAGTAATTCTCTAAACCACAGAAGTCAAAAGAATAATAAGATATGAATTCGGTGACCGCAAATTAAGAGAAAATGGGATAGCGATAAGTTACCTTAGAGAGAACAGGATTTACCCATGGATGCTCCCTATATGATGTGCCAGAAAAGTACAAAAACTCCATTGCTGTCCCCATCACGTATGTATTGCAGCTCCTTAAAACTAGATCGCCGGTGCTGGAATCTTGCACTATGAAGCAAAAACAACATTAGCCACAAATGATTTTTAAGAATTCCAAGTGGACATTAGAGTCAACTAATTTGCCCCAATTTCCTACTACGGCGCAAGCAGAAGTACAAAACATGAACTCCAGAACCCAAAGAAAGCATGTCCATAAACTCAAAACGGTAGAATATTTGTTCCAAAGCAAACTGTCTCCTTTTGACTTGGAAACCCCTCAGAAGAAAGAAATATAACAGAGGCTTCAACTAATAAAGGCACAGAAAAAAGTCTCTCTCTTCACGGTGGACAAAGTTGCAAGTCTCATAACTTCTAAAGAAACTTCTTGTCTCAATGTGGCATGACGTCGCTTAACTTGAAAATGATCTCTACATATAGCTCTTTGTTGACTAAAATAAGCTTCTTTAACGGGAATCAAAACGAAAGATGAATCATTACTAACTGCAAACAGAGATATACCATACTCTAAGAGAGATTAGATTCTAGAATGTAGCCTTGCAGATGAATGACAAAAACTTGATAAATGTATCAAGGCTATTAATCCCACTTGAAAACAGAAACCTGAATGTTGCCTAAGGACTAAGACAGTCGGAAAAACTAAATCAGCGTTTAAGTTCTTTATTTGATCCACGACTGATATAGGCCCCTAATCCCAAGTTCTTTTCATCCCGTATGCCCAAGCAACCAGAAACTTGTATCTTCTCCAAGGATCGCAAAACAGGCGTCAATTATAAGTTTAAAATACTACTCCCATGGACCATTTATGAAAGACAGTTATTCTATGATGTCCCATACTAATGAAAAATCAATGGAAAAAACTCGAATAATTCCCATTTTACCCTTCACTATAGAATTGAATTAAATGCTTCAAGGAAGCAATTTAATGCACAAGGACACTTTTGGAAAGTTACAAATTTTAGATGGACAATCGTCATATTCTCATTAAAAACTCGGATTCCTCAAATGGACCAATAAAAAGGAAGGAGGGAGTGCTATTCAACAGAGAGATTGAACAGGGAAAACTTCAACAAAGATATCTATTAATGCGTCCTACTTACTTTTGGTCACCCTGTGGATTAGCCAACCCAAATTCTAAGTAAGAGATGGCCTCTTTCACCTGTTTACAATTTAAGAAGAGATGTCACTAGGAAGAAAACCCATGCTAGACCATATATGCAGAAACTTTTGATCGGAAATGTATAAATAAAATAAATGGTCTCGACTCACCAGAAATTCAAACGTGGGAATCTTTTTACTAAGGTTACTCCTTTGCAGCTGCAATGGCATAATAAAAAGGAGAGTGGCAATAAAAGGAATGAGCAGACTTATTCGAAACTGAGTTGTAAATATATAAATCCATCAGTAACTTCTTTACCCTGGGACATACCTTCTTAAGGCTTTAGTAGTACCCTCATAGAAATGTGTAGTTTGGGCTACTAAAATAGAAGGCACCCACAGTTACCATGTGGTTCTAGTTTCAGATAATACTGAAAAAAAAAAAAACCATGTGGTTCTAGGTAGACTTCCCTGCTTTGGTAGAAAAAAAGGGCAGGGCAAGTAAGGCTTTCACACATGTCGTCTGACATAAGATTTTTTTCCCAAAAGATGATGCTACATTCACAACTCTTGCCAAGCCCATTCAAGCTCTCTGGGCACATAAATTCAAACTCAATTTAACCCAACCAAATAAGTACATTTGAGTCATTTGACAGAGATTCTCATGCACACAGCATGGAAGGAAACCAAAAAATTTATAACAAACATAAACCAGAAGCTTAATATTCTCCACCATATTCAAAACATGAGTTCATTAAGCAATCATATTTTCCTTCTCATTTTGTCATATGATGCTTCTAATAGTTCACTAAGGCTTACATGCGTAGACATTGGAATTTTCCAAGATATCACCTAGATATAATCTTCAAGTCCGACTCCCCGGATAGAAGTATTCAACATTATTTTCCCTGACCCTGAAGTGGAAGTTAGACATCTTCTTCCGTAAGTTCTGAAGCCCGTCAAAATTTCTCTTGTTCATTACTGTCAACTGAATATAACAAGGCAAAAATTATGATCAAATAAAGTCACCGAAAGAAAAGGTAAAACTCCTATTAGTATAGGTGCTGAAATGAATAGAATCAGTTGTGATGTCTACCAGAGTGTGTTATCTAATCTTTTTTATCCACAAAAGAATGTGTTGGATTGTACTGAGAACCACTAATATCTATTACAATAACTGGAATCCTCGTATGAACCATGGTCTGCAAATTCTTGCCTCTTTCACTCTCAATTCATAGCCTTGCTTATCCCCCACTCCACCTCATTCACCCCCACGGTTCTGGTGATCTTTTCCTGACATTTTAGTTTCTGCAGTCTAATTGCTCCCGATAGATTAGTAGATTGACAAAATTGTTGATGACAAGAAAAGTCGACTAATTTTTTATTGACAAATTGTGCCTCTGAAACAGCAGAGTCCATTCAACAACTCACACACATCATGCCTAATACATGCACCAATACATATACATTTGAGTTACGATTCCAAATTTTAAAGAAAAGACAACCGGCGAAGAATTTCTCAGAAAATAATACGTATCTTTGGAATTTCTCTGAGAAGAAAACTTGAAATGAGATTGCAAGAGCGCCATGTTTATCCCGACTATTTATCATTCATTGTGGTACTGAGTGCATGTGTCAAGTCGTGTTCTTTTCCATACCACATATATAAGCGACTAGTATTAGTGTTTTACAGTTAAATTTGAACTTAACCATGACCACTAATTTTTTCCCTTCAAAATTAATAACTTCTACCGTTAATCGCATATAAAGCCGTATAATAAGATTAATCGAACATATGCCAAAAAACAGAATTAAGGTATCGTTACAACACAATCACACCTGTCCATGCACATCTTTTGCCAAACCAGTGGCCAAAGGTTCTGCCTTTATGATTACTTCTGAAAGGTACTCCATTTGTAGAATAAGATTAGATCTCTCCGTACTTGAATATATATCCTCATGATTAAGAACAGCCAGTGAACAACCCTGTGAGAAGAACAAAGTAAAATTGATACAAGGGCATGGATCAATGAGACAATTGGAAGTAGAAAAAAAACAAGGAAAACAAAGTAACTGATCAACACAACAATGTCTTACAAATTCAGTTTTTAAAGTGTGGCAGTAATGCAGAAAGTCTAAAACATGATTTGAAGACCCTTTAGCAGCCACCTCCAAAAGAGAAATATCATCAATCATAATAACGATGCTCCTACTGCCACCATTTACAATGCTAACCTCCACAGCTTTCTGGATCTTTCCATACAGCGCAACAAGTCCACCTTCAAAAGTATCACCTCCATCTCCATCTGACATTGCCTCTAGAAAAGAGGACTTCAGTTATTAAATTTACCCATTCAAAATTAAAAGGTTTCCACCTAAAATTTCATCAGATTCCATTGGAACTTTTGAATTTAAGAACAAACTCAACTTGTGTTTTTATTTGCTCATCCAACTAGTACAATTTGGATAAAGAAACTAACTGCATGAAATCGGATACCCCTAAGAGATTTATAACAGTTTGAGCCAACAATCCCTTAGTAAGAAAACAATGGCAAAGGGTGATACTTAAGTACTGTAACGGAATATCACAAAGGTAGGCCACGGTATTTCAGCCCGAATCTATCTTGTGCCCAAAAATCACAAAGGTAGGCCACGTGTCTTGGCTTCTGTAGGTACTACCTTATGTCCAATGATTGACTATGTGAATAAGTTTCCAAATAGTCAAGTAATTCAGTCTACAAGAATCAACCATTTATATCTGATTCTCACCTGGACATTCCAATTTACGCATATCGAGGAAAATGAACCTCTTATTATCCCTTTGTACAACTACATTGCAACCCTGTCATATTAACAACTCGATATATTAGAACCGTCAAACAATAATGATTCCACCTTTACATAAACTTAAACTGTGAAGAATGTGAAAAGTTGAAGACAGTAAAATAAAACAAAAACAACAAGAAGTGCATCATAGCACCATAATCACACTAGTCCAATGCATCATAGCACCATAATCACACTAGTCCAATTCCTAACTTCAACTTCCATCGCGTTCGACAATTGACACCAACAAGGGCCATAACAAACTAATTCAAAATTACACCACTCAATTCACAGAAGCAAACCCTAACCCTAGAAAATTTCACAGAACCACCCCGCCCACCAAAACTACAATTATCAATAAGCAAAATCATCAACTGCGCGCGCGCGCGAGAGAGAGAGAGAGAAAGAGATTACCATTTTACGTAGAATGCGATCGTAGTGAGAGAAAGAATGAGCAAAGGAGACCAAGATGAGGAGGACGGGGGAGGAGTGAGGAGGAAGAGGGGAGAGAGAGCGCTTGATGAGGTGGTGAAGCACGAAGGCTCCGCTGGTCTCGACGCAGTCCTCGATGAGCACCACTGAGCCGCCGCTCCGACCCGCAGAAGGGTCTTCGATGAGAGGTCCTATTGCTTGATCGAGCAGGTTCCAAGATCCACCATGCTCCATGGCCGTCCCTTCCAAACTCTGCTTTTAGGGTTTACGGTTTTGCGAGGAGCCAAAGTAACGGCTTCTCTTTCTTTTTCTCTCTTTTTTATGAACCGGAGAATATTAGGCTCGGTTGGTGCCAAGGAAAATAAAATAAAATAGCGGACAAAAGAAGTAAGGTTCAAGAGAAAAAGTTAAAGAGGAAATTTTTAGTTAAAATAATTTAGTTTAGTTATTTTTCCCTTCATTTTTCTCTCAACCCGAATAAAGGAAGAGGAAAAAAATTTTATTTTCTTTCCCTTTCTTTTCTTTTCTTTTCCTGGTACCAAACGGAGTTTTAAGCTCTGTTTGGAACCAATCCCTTTGGCTACCTAGAAAAGAAAAGAAAAGAAGGGAATATGTTTTCTCACCATCTTGTTTGGCTAGACAAATTAAAAGAGAGAATGATTTTTCACCTCCTCACACAAAGAGATTATATTGATACTCGATAAGGGTACATCGAGGGGGCAAAAAAAGGGCGGAAAGAAAACACCCACTACATAAGATTGATACATGCAGCAGAGTGCTAGATCCCAAACAAAAAAATTAAACATCCAACAAAATGTTGACAGATAAGACAAAAAAAAATCAAAATCTCAGTACATGAGCACCAAAATCCAATCCATAGGGCCTATATAACAGCAGCAGACCTTCAGAATCATATGCTTGAACTTCCCAAAACTGATAATGACATGGTTAGGCTATTATCAACACCAAGTCATGCCAGACTTCAACAAATAGCCAAGTATCAACTCCTAGCTGTAGCAAGCCAGCAGCTATAACAGCATGAAATGATTCTAAAGGTAACAACATCGAATATTTCTGAAGGTAGCAGCAGTAACAGCATCAAATATTTCACTAATAACAATTGTGCCAATTAGAAAACTCCTAGCAGCAACCTCAAAACCATAGGAAACTCCATAAATTATGTCACCCTCAAAATGGATCAGTCGGCTACTTCGCACATCAATGCACTATATAAACGATAACCCTTATCAGATTGAAGAAAAACAAGATGATAACGAGGAGTCATACATAACAAGGTTATCATACGAAAGTTCTTTCTATTTCAGTACTTCGATCACCAAGGTTATGGCAGCTTCCAGAGGTGCTGATAACAAGGATACATAATCTCATTCCAAAAGAATATCCTGGTACACCAAGGATACCACAAAAAACCTAGTATTAGCTAGGATACCTGGTACGAAACAGTCAAAAGACCTACTAATTACAACATTTTGCAGCTTCAATATGTCCTTTACAAAATAGTCAAAATATTTCCATAAAATACTTGCAATATTTTCACAAAAATAGCCTAAAATACTAGAGTATCACCAAGGTTACGGCATACAAAGCTCAGCTAGAAACGCTTTTGGATATCAAACATCATGCCCTCCAAAGTTTCCTTGCGATACTCCACCGGGGAACTAAGAATGCCATCATTCGCTCAAAGGAAAGATATGCTTCAGTGCGTTGGTATGACTCGATTCCGATTTCTTCAAGTGCCTTATGTAGTTGTCCGGTTGAAACACATCCATGAGCTTTCTCCATCACAGCATTACCTTCTCTTATAGCCGATGCTATGTCTTGCAATGCTGCCTTTATTTCCTCAACTTTTGCACCTTCTCCACGTGGCAACCTTCTTTTCTTTTTCTTTTCTTTTTGAGGAGAAGACATGTCAACCTCGTCAAGATTAATGAAGCTCTCCAATGTCGCTTCATTCTGAGACACCATGTGATCAACGCCTTCAACTGTGTCGGTAGGAATATCAATTGTTGAGTTAGACCAGCGACGGAGTTTCTCTTTGGCAGTTTCTGCACCTTCAGCATTAGCCCTATCTTTTCCAAAGATTTCAGCCAGCTTGTCATAGCTGCTAATGCGTGTAGTCATCCATTTTTCAGCACTTGGTTGCACCTATAAAATAGACATAGAAGATATGAGAGATTGCATAAATGATGTACAGTAAAAACACATAACGAGGCTAGTTAAAGAGAGTTTAATTGATTAAAACACATACCGCCATCAATTCTTTCCAAACTTCAGGCTCGGCATTGAATGTCCTTATTACTGGGCTCCGAGCAAATCCACTTGTCCTATTCTTAAATAAATCATAGTACTCACCAAAGTGCTCCTTGATAGTTTTTAGTCTATTCCTAATTTTGGTCTTATCAAAATCCATGTTGAATGCCTCCCGTAATTCCTTTATAACATTATCGTAAGCAAGCGTTGTAAATGTTTGATTGACCCAATTTCCTTCTACATGTTGGTTGTATAGTGCATCAATCAATGCATCATCATTTGATGTGTCCACATAAACCTCTCCGCCTTCTTACCATCATCATTGATTAGTTTTTTCTTACCCATTGAAAATCTACAAGTATTGCCACAAGTACACGCAAAGAAACAAGGGTTAATTTAAAGATACATATTAGAACGAACGAAGGGTAACTCCACATATGTTAACAAAGTTCTCCAGACAAAAAGACTTGCAATGTGGAAATACAATCAGCTCCAAAAATCTGTGGCATGCAACAGAAAATGCAAGTATTTGATTATGATTCTCCATTGGATACATAGTCAGACCACATGGTAGCTGCAATCAAATTCCTTATCAGTTCCCCTCATTTTGCATCTTTATCATTATCCATTGGTGTTTGCTCCTCATTTCTCGATACAGGTCGACTCAAAGGTTTTCGGTCTGCCTCAGCGATAAATTCTTCATCCGGATCCACACCCATCAAGAAGTTATGTATAATGCTGAGCCAGAATGATAGTTGATTGTGTGTCAACGGAGTAAGTAGGTTGAGTGTTTCCTATAATAGGGAACCGCTTCTTTACCACACCAAAGGAATTGCGTTGCGTAAAGAAGCATGTCAAAGGTTAAACAATTCACGAGCATTTTTTGGTGGACAGTTGGAGTACTCTTTCAAGTGATAACGCACACCTCCATAAGGAACAATAAGCCCACTTCACAACATGTATCCAGCATCAACAAGATAGTACTTGCCTATTAAAAAAAATGAAGTGCATCACAACAATTCTATAATATAATGTTTGCAAAAAATAGAAAATCATCTAACAATGATTTACCATTAGGAATTTTGAGTCTATCCTCTCTCGCGAGTGCACTTTTAAGTATCCTCGAATCGGATGCAGTCCCCTCCCATCCAGGCAAGACATAGGTGAACCTCAAGTCAAATTTACAAGCAACCAAAACATGTAGTGTTGGGTATCCTTTTCTACCGTGATATCTAGGTGCATCCTTGCTAGAGACTTTGACATCAACATGTGTTCCATCAAGTGCCCCAACACAATCCTAATATAAATATCAAAAAACTTTAATCTTTAGTAAAAGTTTATAGGCAATGTTACGTTGAAAATTTAATGTAAATGCATACTATTTACATTAAAATATGGGTAGAACCACTTACTAGCTGATATTTCAAATGGAACTTGTGAACCATCAGGTTGCTTAAGAAAGTGTTATTCCATTGATATCACAGCTCTTAAGAATCTATGAAAATGACGGCTCGTTGTTTCGCCAGAGCGCCGGAAGAAAAAAGAAACTTGACTATTAGTTGCATTGTGCAACAAGTAAAGTCCCTTTAATCCAAACGCAGGAGAGAGTCTTCTCCCCCTCCATTTCTTCTCTTCTCCGTTGAAATCCTTCAATCCGAAGGGGTGAAGAGAAAGAAGTGGAAAGGAAGATAAAATAATTGGGAGGAAAATTAGGAACAAAGTTCAAGATTTTCTTTTGTTTGGCTTGATGAAGAAAATGAAAGGAAAACAAAAGAAAAGAAATGTCCCTTGTTTGGTTTGAAAAGGAAAATGGAAAGAAAATAACAAAAACTTTAATAAACCTCCAAATTTTCTCTCCACTTTCTTCCCAACTTTCTTCCAAGGATGCCTCTTCTTCGAAGAATTTCTTTTGTGCTATTATTATTTTTTTTGGCTCATCATTGATCTGTTGGAAAAGCAAGAAACTATTGATGGGTCATTTTCCGGCGAATCCAACTGGAGACCTGCAAAACAAGGCGATTGGCCGGAGTGTTTCCGGTCAACACCCCTCCAATGCGTAAGTTAGCAAAGGCAAAGATAATATTTGGTATATGTGCAATACTCAGTGGAATGTGTGTGTACCTATCTCACTTTTAGGGTTAGTATTTATAGATCTCTGACGAGATAAGATTTGTACATCTGGTGTAACCAACTGGAATTGGTGGGCTGAGATTTCCCTGAAAAATATCTCTGGTTGTTGAGACTTGAACTTGAATTTGAATTAACATGCTTCTTATCACGATGCTGAGTTAACAGCTTGTTTGTAATTTGAATTCCCGCTGCAAACTTAGCGAGGATATCCTCTCCGGATTTCATGGGAATTAGTTGTAACAAATGATGAGCCCCAAATATTGTACATATCCGGGCTCATCTAGCTCATTTAGTTCACACATGCACGCGTTTTAGCGCTTGAAATGATTGATGTTGCGCGAAGCGTGTTTTTGTAGTTTCAGGTTAAAAC
>JAXBDA010006518.1:0-20488 GCA_036023075.1 Gaultheria prostrata
CAGACTATGATCAAGCAGGTACTGTTGGTGTCGAAGGAGACGGTTATTTCGGAGCCGAGGGTTTTCCGGCAGACCAGGCTCAGGAGGAGTCGTGGAATCCAGAGTTGAACCTTAATATGTAGAACCCGCCCCTTTATTTTTAAGGTTGGATCTGTAATATTAATTTCTCAAACCGTACTAAGTATTTTGTAATGGGTTGCACTTCACGTTTTCCAATGTGTACTCTGATGGAAACTCTTTTTATTAAATTAATCCTAATTAGTTATCTTAATTAATGCTCCCGAAAATCCGGGTCGTTGCAGTACCTATCCATTACCCGGTCGGGTTTGAGGCAGGGGTAGGGGCGCGGCAACAGCGGCTCCAAGAATTTGCAGTACGGTGTTCAGAAATTATCTTTACTCTACTAGCCGATCTATTAACCAAAAATATAAGTACAAAATCTCATATGGATAACTGCAAGGCGAAATGAATAGTGCGGTCAAAAAACATAATCTCTATTCTAAATTAGGTAACTATGAGGCGAAATGAGAACTTAAAAATATATAGCACTATTTCTTTTAACAAAAATTTAATTTTTTTTAAAGTTGTCGTATGGCGTAGTAGACATTATTTCGAGAATGGAGGGGGTAAAGTTTTACAGTTGTCCTAGATGAGTTCTGATATTTTATGCCAACGTACAACCGCCGTTAATCTACCAAAACCCTTTTAAAAGAAATTGTAGCGAGTATGTTGGGGCTAACCTTTTCGAAAATATGTTGTTTTTTAGGATGACATGATGAGATTTTCTATCATAGTCTTAAATTTGTTAAGGGCGTTTGCCATGTAGTTGAATTTTTTTAAAGTTTTGTTCGTAATTCTATAAGCTGACTAGGAAAAAAAAAATATGTCTTTGTGTATGCATCTATAAGATCAGAAACCCATTCTATATTGCTTGTCCTTGGTATACTTTGATTGACAGTGTAGAAGGGGGGTTTTGGTAGCCACGGATCCTCCCATACACAGATATCTTTGCCCAAATGAACCTGCAATCTCCAGCCCTTACAGAGTAGATCCCTCGCCCACGCAATACATTTCCCAGCCCATGATGCTTGGTTGCTCACATTGGCCCTCCAAAAAGACGTGTGTGAGAAGTATTTACCTTTAAAAATTCGCCTAAAAAGGGAAGACTCACCCAATACAAGTTTCCACCATTGCTTGGTCAATAAAGCTCTATGAAAAGTCTCCAAGTCTCGAAAGCCCATGCCTCCTTTCCTTTGCATCTACTCAGTTTGTTCCAACAAACCCAATGAATTTTGCGTTCTCCCTCTTTCGAGACCCACCAAAATTTTGCAATCTCAGCAGAGAGTTGTTTCGTGAGTGTTTTGGGCAGTCGAAAACATGACATCGCATAGCTTGGTAAAACCATTAGAACCGCTTTCACCAAGACTTCGCGTCCCGCAAAGTTAAGAAAGGACTCTTTATAACTCTTTAATCTCTTCAACATCCTATCCTTGATGTAAGCGAATAAATCCGGTTTGGAATGCCCAAGGAACATAGGAAGACCCGAGTACTTCGCATTATTGACCTCCACAGAAATACCTAGCTAATTTGTTTCATTAAGATTGTGTGCTTTATTTGAGGTAACGTTGGGTGTTCAAATATGAATTACCTGAATTGATTGGCTGGAATTGGGTTGTGATTGAGTGTTCAGCTGGTTTGGGGTTGGGTGTTCAATTCTTTTTCGGTCAGGTGTTCAAGACTATTAGAATTGAGTGTTCATTGATTTTAGAATCGGGTGTTCAAAGAAAGGCTAGCCCATAATTTTTACATGTATTATAAGGAAAAAAATTTTGTTTGGGTGTTCAGTTGACCATTCAATGGTCTACATAGAACCACCAGTGGGGTGTGGTTAGATTTTTGGGTTGGATCGGAGTATAACAAAACCTATCCCGCCCCGCCCCATTGTCATTCCTATGTGCTATTTTACACTGGATATTTTCTCCATTCTGAAAAAATCTATGCAACTTTTTCATGCTAGCAATAAACGAAACTGTGTAATATACTAGCGTTTTAGCAATACTCATCTTAATTTAGCAGCAGTTCGATATATGCACCTACTTTACCTATATATGCAAAACCTAACTTAGGCCTCCTTTGGCAAAAAAAATAAAAACTGGTTTTTTGGTTTATTCGTTTTATCCTTATTCAAAAAAAAATTCGCAGTTGTTAGTTTTACGTCGATTTTTGGTGGTTTATTGGTTCGTCTCGATGAGAGGAATCTAAAAAGTATGAAATTATAGTGAAATTTAATTTTTTTTTTGAATAAAGCCAAAATTAATCCAATAAACCACGTATTTTTGGTTTTATTAAAAAAAATAGTTTTGACCATAATTTTTTATTTTTTAGATTTGTCTCGTCGAGAGGAACCAATTCCGGGGTTATATACATGCAAAACCACATGGGTGGGTGGTGGGTGGTGGGTGGAGCAGCTCTTGCTCCTCCCTCTCCGGTCTAGTGTTCGCAATTTGGGATTAGATAATTGGCAGGGGCATCAATTGTAACTTGCACTTCGGTAGAGGTCTGGTAACGAAGACTACGACATGGTGGCGGATAGAAATTTCCTTCCCGACCGAGTTATAGCTGGTTTAAGTTCGAGTTTCAGGTCGGGTGTGAGTTCTCGAATTAATCGGGGAATTAGTATGCTCGTTCAATCAGCCCACCTTTTAAATTAAAAAAAGTACTATACGCAAACATGTACACTTTTAATGTTTTATCGGTCGACTTTGGACGAATTCTACCTGCTTAATTTCCTCCCCTCGAAAGACATTAAATTGTTAAGTTTTCATGCCTTCTATTCCATGTTCAGTTCCAACCAAAGTATAGGCTGAAACAAGTTTTTCCTTTTTATAACTCAAGCATCCGGCTCAGCTTTACGAGCACCTCGACTAATTCCGGGGTTAATCTCACCGCCCACTTACGGCAAAATTATATTGAATGGCTTGTCTGAATATCCATAATCAAAATTAATCCGATACATAAGTTTTCTATAGAGATTCTGATCGGATTTAAGCTCAATCTTTGAACGAAGTAAGTAGTGTTCATTTCTTAGAAAAAATTATGATTTATTACCTCAAGCACCTAAATAGAATTGCATCAGAAATTAGATCACATGGTCAAGAAGCCGAAAAATCCACTAAGTTTTGGTATTTGGATTTTCTGGCTTTTTCGTTTTTTAGTTAACGTATGTGAGGAGAATAATCTGTCCTAAAAAACATAAAAAGCCCACGAAGCCGAAAATCCACTTAGTGGAATGGCGTAGTCATGAAATTTTCACAAAAGTTAACACAATCGAACCTAACCTAATGGGATCGACTGGGCTACAAACACAAAGAATAGCTAATAGGCTGAAAAGGTTGGTTAATTAAGGGAAATGCTAACGGGTGCAATGTTGCGCCCGTTAAGGGTACAAAAAGATACACATGTGGGTCCCATTTGTATTTTAAAGTATGCTTTTTAAGTGTACTTCAGAGTACATGTGTACTTTAAAAATGTACTTTATAGTACAAGTGAGACCTAATAAGTGTATTTTTTTTATACTCTTAACGGCGCAATTGTGCGCCCATTAACAAGACCCAATTTGGATATACATTTGTCTAAGGGGGTGTGTCACTAACTTTATTTTTTTAGCTGTTTTATGTGACAGCTCGAAATACGCGTTGGCTTTTTGTGATTTTTTATGTGATGTATTATTGTAAGGGAATGACCTATCTCGAAAAACACAATAAACTGACTTTTGGCTTTTTGAGTTAGCAGAACGGGCCTAACTCTTCGCTTTTGAAAACAAAAACAACAGAAAGTTAATTTTCACAGTTAGCAAAGGTGGCCAGGTCCCAATTTATTAAAGAGCTAATAGAAAGAGGGACAAGGAAAAAACTAGAAAAAAGGCTTTCAAAGTAGAATGCTTTTAAGTCAAAAGTTACCAAAGGTGCTTTCAATATTGGCATTGCTTTTGTATTGCGTGCTTGCAAATGATTAAGCATAAGGTGCTTTTACTAGAGGCGCGCGGTGGGTCAATCAAACTGTCCCGCGAACCCACCCGAGATTTAGTACGGATAGATATGCATTCTATCATATGAATTCTGACGGATCAGGTTCGAATTGAATGCTTTTAAGTCAAAAGTTACCAAAGGTGCTTTCATTGCTTTTACTAGAGGCGCCCAGTGAGTCAATCGAACTGCCCCGTGAACCCGCCTAAGATTTAGTACGGACATATATGTATTCTAACATATAAATTTTGACGGATCAGATTCGGTTTGGGCAATTTTTTGTTTTATAAACCTCCAAACCGTAACCAAACCGGATACTCAGAAACGGATGTGGACCGAAAAAAAATGACATACTACGTCTAGCGGTACGGGTTTGAAAACCAAACTGAACCGCCCAAAACCGTCCGATGAGCGGCGTAACTTTTGATACATTAAAATTTATTTTTCTACTAGTTGGCAAGCTTTTCAACTTTCCCACTGTTGGCTGGGGTTGGAGCCTGGGAGGGACCACGGCTCTAAAGCCATAATCAATGAACACATCGAAGGCTTGAGCTTGGGTCAACTTTTTATACTAGAAGACTTGAGCTTGGGTCAACTTTTTATACTATATACTATATGGTTCAAGATCACCTGTTCCCAAATTCCCCGTGCCGACGGAGTTTGGGCTGTTAGATTATATGTTTTTGTTTTTTGTTTTTTTATTTTCAAGTGATCCAACGATCGGAAATTCCTCGGCACAGAGAAAAATCCGGAACAGAGGATCCCCGGTCTATACTATATATGCTTTTCTCAAAGAGCGGTGCAAGAACACATCCGACCAGCACATACATTACTAAAAATCGTCCGATGCACATGAGTCCTTCAAATACATAATGAGACTTGCATGCATCAAATTACTTCGGAAACAACTCGTGTATGCATGTCACCGTCCGAACCTAATGTTATATTTTTAAGAAAATTTATTTCTTAAATATCAGAGTTAAATATTGTAAGTTGAATAAGTGAGACTACATATGGAGCGAGTCTGGATATTAATTAGTCCAACCTATTTAAGAGTTCAGGAAAAAAGGAGAAAATTTGAAAAGGAAAAATAAAAAGCTACTCCTAATAATTTTTTTAAGAGGTGTGCTATGGGTACACTATTTGGTGTATACTGTGATCGCATTTTGAAGTCTCACACTAATGATTTTTGCCGTTCAATTTGTATAAAATATTATTTCAAGTGTTTTTTTTCTAAAAAATTACTCTAACTCATTCAGATATCAGTAAGACAATTCATTCAAATTTTGTCCATGCTAATTCAGTTATGAAATCGATCAAGTCCTTACTGATATTAAAATAAGTTGAATTTTTACATGAACTCTTAAAAACATGTTCTTAAAAAACTGAATGGCCCTAATGTCGAGGTCATGTAAAACCGTGTATATTTGATATACACCAAATGGTTTACCCATAATTACTTGTTTCCCATTTTCTAAAATGGGAATTCCATAAAATTAAGTAGGTGATTTTAGCAAATGAGAAAGCCATTTGTTAAAATCAACTCAGTTGATTTTATGGGATTCTCATTTACTAGATTTCCAAATAATTTTATGATACAAAATCTAATTTTGATAAAATCTACATTTTTTGCAGGTGTGATAAAAATCACGTTGTATTCTCATATGATAATATCTAGTTTTGATAAACTCCACCCAATATCTTAATTTGATAAAATCTAATTTTTCTTTTATCATTAAGGATTCTAGATTTTTTCTTATAAAATCATTTGGAAAACTAGTCATAATTTGTGCTATGGCCTGAATTAATAAGTTCATAATCAC
Source organism: Gaultheria prostrata (assembly GCA_036023075.1). NCBI lineage: Eukaryota > Viridiplantae > Streptophyta > Magnoliopsida > Ericales > Ericaceae > Gaultheria > Gaultheria prostrata. The sequence goes on from JAXBDA010006518.1 coordinate 5,849, forward strand.
AGGTAAGCCAAGCCGGGTATGAAGCTAATTTTCTTATCCCAAGCCAAGCCGACGGAGCCGAGTACACGTCGGCGCCAACCATAAAACGCTAAACGTAACAGGCAAATAAAAGATGGGTACAACCGCCCATTACAAATTCATTCACAAACTTTTGTTTCAGATCACCAACTCTCTCTCTACTCTCTCTCTACATTTTCACTTCTTTCTCTACCGACGCCACCAACTTCAGTGGTAATCAAAGCACGAAATCAACACAGAGAATTAGTAATTCCGATCTAATCATCATCATCGCTACTACTGGTAGTACTAATTGTACGTCTCTATTTGCTCTGTGAATTGTTCATTCGTTCCACTTTTTGCTTAATGATGTTTCAGTGTTGGTACTGTTTTGTCTTCCTTTTTTTGTTGTTGTTCTTTTCTTCTTTGATTTCCTTGTTTTGGACCAATTCATGTTTGTAGCGAGAATCCAAATCACAAATTGGGGGTTCGGCGATTGATCGTTCAGTTTGAGTGGCATTTTAGTTCACAGACGCCTAATTGTGATTTGTGAAGTTGATGTGTATTTGTATCCATGAATGTTTTTGTGTGAAATACTCTCTCTATATATACATATATGTGTGTGTGTATTTGTACTATATACTAAGCACGTGAATGACATAAAGCATGTTCGCCTTTTTTTCTGTAAAAAGTTAGGAAATTCTACAAAAATCTAACTCAGCCAATAATCACTAGGAGTATTATCAATTCTCTCTCCCTCTATTGGTTTTCCACTTAACAAGAAAAAAAAAAAAAATTCTTTCAGAGCTTTCCCTCACAATTTCCCTCCCATTTAATATTTCTTGTTTAATACAATTTTCACATTTAATGTTGAACCGTGCATCGATGAGAGATAAGAATCAGTAAACATAACTGATTTTTATCGTACTGCCGTGCGTAATACTGGTGCCGCGTTTGTAGGTACATATGCGCGCGCATGTTTAGTGAACTCAATTTTTGCATGGGCTCCTAAGAAGTGAATTTCACTAAATGCGCGCGCGGGTATGTACCTACAAATGCGGCACCCATACTATGCATGGGAATACGACAAAAATCAGTTAAATTTGTAGTAGAGGATTCAGTCAAGGAATATTTACAGGTATGTATAGACAATGTTTTCGCGTCTAATTATCAGTTTTTGGTATTCTCTTTTTTTCTTTGTGAATTTGATCCGACAACATATGCTTATGGTTGTTCCAGTGTTATTATTGTTTCTCTTCCATTGTGATTGTCATGGTTTTAGGCGATTTAATTGTTGGACCAATCTAAGTTCGAATAGAGATTCGATCACATAGATTGGCAGTGAATCTTACTTATAGTGAGAGTTTTGATTTCTCATGTCAGTAACCGGCAATGGTGTTTTAGTTAGTTGAGATTCTTGTGAAGTTGATGAGCAGAGGTGTGTGTGTGCATAGCTATACATGTATGGCTTGTTTGGATGGCCGGGTTAGACACGAGGTTGCATGGAGATGACATTTTTGGCATATGAAGGCCACAAGTAGTGGAGAGATGACATATACATTGGATAATCAATTCCATAAAACAAGAGTATATTACACATTGAAGAATATGATTTTAGTAGTAACATTTAGTCCCATATATTGCATACCCCAGGTTATAAGTCTCACTAGTCGCTACAGGAGCGTTACACACTTATAATCGGCGAATTTGGTTTTTGATTTGTCAAGATTCAAGAATAAGGCCATGCTTGTTGGATTTGGGGCGTCGATGTTCTATCGAATTTTTTCCACATTTTTTCTTGTTTTGATGTTGCATTTTAATTGTCTCAATGTTTATGTCAGTCATTGATTGTGATAGGAGCCAGAAACTTGGCAATTCTTATATGGATTTACCACTTCCATTTTGATTGGTTTGTCTTCCAGGGAAAGAAGAACCATGAGTACGCAACTATTGGATATTCAGCCCCGTGAACTCAAGTTCACATGTACGTAAAAATGCCCTGTAGTTTTGCATCTTTTGTTTAATATTGTATCCGCTATCAACACTCCATGTATAGAGAGTTCTGATTACCTTTTCTATCTACGTGTCTCTGATTTTAGTTACCCTTATTGTATGGAATAGCCGCCAAGATAAAGAAGCAATGACATGTCGGTTGCTGCAGTTTCTCAAGTCATTTGAGATGTTGCTGTGGGTTACAATAACTATTTTTAGCCTTGTCGAATGAATGGAGCTCTCATAACATTGTCAGGCCTAGTGAATTACATATTCAGTCATGACAAACTGAAATTTAGTTGTTACGAAATGCCTCTTCTTTGGGAAAATCGCTCTGCCTTTGTTGGCATCTCTTGCTCTATGGGAGAACTCACAGATCAACTTTCACCTTTATGAATTGAACAGTCAGATTCATGATAGAGAATACGTACTTGTACTGCTTGGAGGAAGATGCCCTTTCCCAACATGATAATAAGCGGGTCAACATCTGGGCATCATAATGTGTCATGGAATGCCGAAGTTTTTAAGTCAGATTACGCAGGAAACTATTGACCTGACTTTAGAATTGCTTGCTTGTATAATTTTTTGGTGCCAGGGCAATAAATTCCTGAATCCTGAGCATACAGAACAATATATGGTTCTCTTAGTTCTTACAAATTCCAAATGACATTGATGTGCTTACAATCTTTATGGGAGTTCCAATGACCGAAATTTCCTTTTCAAGTCTGAATGTTTGAGTTCTATATGCCTCGATAATTTCCTCTATTGTTTTCTTCCTTATCTGTTGTATGTTTTCCTTACCCTTTCTTACCCTCGGTTGATCTAGTAGAACAACCTAGTAATGATTTTTGGTTTCTGTATTAGTGTGCTTTTTTTCCTCTTCATTTGCATGTTATCTCTTACACTGAAAAACTAAGACGGATCTCTGTCTCTCTTCCTCTAGTTGAGCCGAAGAAACAAAGTTCATGTGCAATTCAACTTGTCAATATGTCTGATCAGTATGTCGCTTTCAAGGTGCGTTGATTAATTTGTTGACTGTAGTTATTTATGTTTCAGGATAATGGCATATTCTATATCATGTTACCAATTTTCCTTGTATCTTTTCTATCGACTCTATCCAGTCACTCAATCATCTAGACTGTGAACGTATTCTGGTGAAGGTTACATTAACCTGAAGATAATTTGTGTGAAAGGGAGACTGATAGAAGTTTATGTAATTGGCAAATCATATTGGCAGGTGAAGACTACATCTCCAAAGAATTATTGTGTGCGGCCTAACACGGGCATCGTCAAACCAAAGTCAAAATGTGACTTCACAGGTAATTTAACAGTATGTGTTTTTTTCTCTTGTAACATTATTTCTCTTGTGTTTCTTTTACACTTGTGTAGTCATAATCAGTGCCAACTTGTCGATTCCTCCTACTCGGATGTTCTTGGAGTATGTACATGAAAACAATTTACTTATTGAGTAGTTTATAAGTTTTGGGGGCAAGATTCGGATTGGATCATTCTGAAATGGTCCTCGCCTTACCCTTTCTTAACAGTATCAGCCATGTAGTTTCCTATCTTCATTAACTAACATGGTTATAATTGTTAGTTTGAGTTTTGTAACTCAATTCTTACCTTATGTCATTAACTACCATCCATCCTCTTTTTTGGATGATGCAGTCACTATGCAGGCTCAACGATCAGCACCGTCTGATTTGCAGTGCAAGGATAAATTTCTAGTTCAAAGCACAGTTTTACCTTTTGGGACTACTGAGGATGATATCACGTCTGGCATGGTAAGGATATGAGGTTACAGATTCTGGTAGGTTGTTCATCGTTATTTATTATTGCTTTTATGTGGCAGTTCGCGAAAGACAGTGGCAGACATGTCGAAGATAATAAGCTAAGGGTTGTGCTGATTAGCCCACCTCAATCTCCAGTACTGCTACCAAGTAATGGTGTAACGAAGCAAGAACCACTATACGAAACTTCAGGACAGAAAGACAAACTATGGTTTGGAGTCGAGAATCTTCCTCCTCTGGTGAGTCATGTACTCATGTAAATTGTGGTTGTATAGGTTCAAAGAGGGCACCTGGACTCTAGCTCATTTTTGTTCTCAATAGTACCCGCTATTCTCCCCTTGAAAAAATCAATTAGCAAAAATCTCATTTTGGAGGGAAAAGGTTAAAAATCGTTGAAAACCATAAGAACATTGTGTCTGGGGAATTGTGATATTCATAATAATGTTCCATGTGTTACTGCATTTGCTTGCTTTTTTGCACCTAATCACTTGTGTTGTTCAATGACGTTCAGATACTTTTGCACGTAATATAACCCAACTGAAAAGCACTGGTTACTGAAGCTCATCCTAACTATACTCATTTGCTTTTTTGGATTGTTTTTCCCTTCATTTATAAGTATTTAGCAGATAATTGCCTTGATTAGTTGGTCTTGCGCTCAAGAATAGTAAAAAGTCAACGTGGAAATGTTTTATTATGAATTTCTGATTATCCTAATTACTCGTTACTCATGCCAGTTTCACAAGGATGTTGAGGATGTCAAAAGTGCTCCCGTTTTGGAGGAGTCGAGGCTTTTGAAGGATGATGTAGATTTGAGCTCATCTAAGGGCGCTGATCCAAGACCAGTTAAGGATGTGGAGGGTACAGGACTGATGTTGGGTAAAGATATCGAGGAGCTGAAGTCAAAGCTAAATGTGCTGGAATCAAAGCTAAGTGAGGTTAGTCTTTCTTTTGCGACGTATCTTTGTTAATGACTTCCTTTAGGGATGAGGGATTTGGATGTATGAATAGAAATTTCTTCAAGGAGAATAGATGGGAAATGTCTTTTTATTTCACGTGATTCCCTTTTGATATTTGGGTTAGAAATTCGCACTTTCTTTCTTCTTCTCCTTGTCTTGGATCTTCCTATGATAAAAAACGGTAAGAATTTGTGGGATTTGTTGTAGGCTGGTTTTACCATAAAAAGGTTAACGAAAGAGAGGAGCACGGACGTTCAGGAGAAGGAAATGCTCAAGAAAGAACTGGTCAGTTGCATACTTTTAACAGTTTCTCAAGTTTTTTCCCTTCATGTTTGATAACTACGAACTGGGGAATCCCAGGGACCAGATAGTGCCATGTTTGCATTTGTTGCATTTCAAAGATAATTTATATATCCGCTTGAAAAACATTGACCCACCATTATTGGCTCATATTCAATGTCGGCCTAGCTAGGTGCTGGGACAAATTTGGAAGTTAGATTTGGTGCAAATGCTAATGCTGTACCATCTGATTAACTGGAGAGAAGCCACTCTCTTCTGATTTTTTGGCTCGTTTTGGGTTCTTTGAAATTCATCCCTTGACCTAGGATACGAGAAGTTTGCCTTACCTTATCATTAGTTCATTACCAAATTAGCATCCTTCGTGTGACCTATCATGTGATTTCCCTATGTGATCATAGTGTGAGGAGAAATGGATTCAGCTTGATCCCAATCGTCGATTTTTCGGCTCGTTTTGGGTTCTTTGATATTCATCCCTTGACCTAGTATACGAGAAGTTTGCCTTACCTTATCATTAGTTCATTACCAAATTAGAATCCTTCGTGTGACCTATCATGTGATTTCCCTATGTGATTGTGTTAGGAGAAATGGATCCAGTTTGATCCCATTTCGACGATTCGAGTTGATTATTTTGTAAATCTTAATGTGTAAATCATGCATAAGAAAAATTAGGTTAATTAGATAACGATACATGCTTGATCAAACCATATTAATGTTAAGTGAAATGATTTGTCAGAATGTACTTATATAATTCATGCTGTTAATTTCTCTCAAGACAAATAATAATTGAGATTGGCTATCAAGTTTCAATTCCAACTCACTTGGTTATTTTACACGAGTGATTTACACGTAAAAATATTCGAAATGAACAACTCAGACCATCAAAATGGGACCTTGGCTAGTTCCAATTGCTTAACGAGATGATCATGAGGCAATGACAGAATGATTCATTCTCGTATCTCCTGACGTGATGCCTTCATTGCTTTCCTTCATGTTAACGTTATCAGTAGGATTCAAAGACCACTTCTTTCTTGTTCCGTAGTTTCCACTGATAGTTGCAATTTTCGCAGGCACTGTTGAGGAAGAACATTGGCGGAAGACCAGTTCAGGTCGGCTTCCCCTTCCTTTTCGTTTGCATGGTTGCACTAGTCGGTCTCACACTGGGATACATCGTACATCGTTAGGAACAGAGAAGTTTGTCTACTTAGGTTTGAATCTGCTTGGATTCTTTAGGGTTGTGTTTGGATCTTTGTTTGTAGAGGGAGGTCAAAAACAGGTAAGGGATTCTCCTTCACAAATTCAAGCTGTGTGTTTTCCAAATATAACCCAAAAGGGATTGTATATTTAGAGGACACTGGATCAATACTCCGGTTATCGCGGGGACACTGTAAAGATAGTTGATGCAATGACATATTGCCGTCTCGTTTGGAAATGTATGTAGCAAAAAGATGACAGCATTTTGAAGTAAAGAAGCCAAGTCACATTTGTTTCTCTTTGCTCTTCTGTGTCTATTTTGGTGATGTATCTATATTACAACCGAGAGCGGTTTTCCAAACTCTCTCTCTCACAACTGTCCTTGGAAGGCTGGGATTGAATCTCGTACCCAATTAAGGCTTAGATTGTTTCCCAAAAAGAACTTTGCAATAAAAAAAGGGCAGTTCTTATTTTTTTTAGTAATGAAAATGACCATTATTTTACTCACCCATAGATTAACTTTTGATTCACAATCTTGGCCTTCAATCGAAAAGTTGAAATCACACGAAGCATTCAAATATAAAACCCAATATTTGTGGAATTAGGTTAATTCTTTTTGTATAGCCGACATTTATTGGGATATTGGTTTCGGTCCTATCTTCCCAGTTCATCTACAAACTTGCTGCTACTGCAGGTCTTGCATGTACTACACGATCTACACGATGGAGTATTTTGATAGGCCAATTTGGGAGGACATATAATGAGTTGTTTGGTTTGATCAATTATAGAGCATGCTCCCAAGGACCGAGGCGGTTCAGATAAGAATTATCTACAAATTATATTTATTTATGATAGTTTGCTAGATTTTTTTCATCTCTATTGTGCTAGTGTGGTTAATACTGTGAGAAGCAAAATTTTGTTAGCAAGTACCTTTAGACACGGGCATTCCGCTAGTACGTCTACAATGCGTACGCAACATAGAACCATAGAAGTATTCTTTATAGAACAGTTAACAGGGACAAAATTACAAACCAGAAAAAATGACAAGGGTACTTGTTCATCCGTGTATCAATGCAAAAACAAAAGTATCTACAAAACTTGGACTACACCAGTCAGTCTTACAGAAAGGGGCATAGTATTCTGATTTTCAGAAGAAAAATGCAGTCGGTAAAGCGTGCCGTCTTACCGGAGACCTCTGTACATTTTCCTGGATCAGTAGCTGACCACAGCGAAACTTGAAACCAATCCACCATAATGGGTACAATACGTGTAATACTAATACATTACTAAGATATGGGTAATACTAAACAAACCTCAAACCGACAGCCGATCGATCACGTATCCCACCAATGCAGATGAATTGGTTTCATGATCTCATTTCTGGATGCCGTCTTACTGCAATTCGTGCACACTTTGATCTATCGGTGAACCTGGAATGACGGGTACAAAGCCCCGCCCACCAAAAACGGGCCGCATGAAGGCATTATCGAATTTGCGCCAGTAATAATGGACAGAACGAGTGGGGCCAGCTAGGAGCAACCGCAAGCTGGATGGGCGAGGAACATTGGGAACCAGGTCGGCTTCTGATTCTTGGCCGTTGGATAGAAGAAGTGGCACGATGAAGGATTTGGGAGTTGTGGGCTCCGAGGAATGCATTCTGCTCAACTGCTTTGGTGAAGGCAGCAAGATTCTAACCAAAGGTTTAGTCAACAAACCAAACACCTGCATAACAAGCCCACAAAGGCAAATGATGGTAGGCCTTGTTTGAAGGTTTGACAAAGCAAAAAAAGAGGAAAGCAAGAAAGAAAGATATGTTTGGCATGCGGCAAAATGTCAAAAAACGAAAACTATAGCAGAAGGCTGTTCATCGTGGAAACGTCTAAATTCAGACACAAAATAAGCAAATAAGTTCGATAAATGGGCCCTCAGTACACAAGTGGGTAAATGTCAGACAATCCAACTGATTACAGTATCGACGTTTTATATGTGAAGGCCTCAGGCTAAATACTTACGGGGTACAAATCTATGGTGCTGTTTCATGTTTCGGGTAACTTTGAACCCAAAGGGAACATAACAGAAAATGCTAATGGATTTCTACGAGACTATGACCGATGCATGTCAGCATTCAAGGCAAGTTTGAAAAATCATAGTAACATCGTAACAGCACTAGAATATTGACCTCCGATTGGTACAGAAATTTTTGGAGAGACAGAAAAGGAAAGGAGAAAACTATTTTTCTTTTTCTTTTCTTCCGCTTTTCACTTCTCTTTCTTTCCCAACGAACCCAATATCCAAACACAGCCTTAAAATGCTCTTATAATTAGAAGTTAAAGACATCTTACCACTGTGCTGAAAAGAACCACCGTAATGGTACTAGTGATCATGAATGCATTCCCACGTAACTGGGTCTGGCCTCCCCTTGTAAACTGCATGCATGAAAATTATGAATACCTTATTTTGTAGCAGGCATGAACAAGTCCCGGAGAGCCACAAGGACGCTGATACACATGCACAATGTATCTTTGATATTCATATGAAAACATCATCTCTTTTTAACAAAAAAGACCGTTTCTTAATCAGTTTTCCAAAAGCAAAAAAATCATAGACTTGTTTGGTGGACGGGTTTCAAAACTTGTTTATTAGATTTTTTTTATGAATCTCACTCATTTTCGGAAAACACTACACAAATATTTTCAAATGTTGAAAAGACTTTCTGATAAAGAATGAATTTCAAGAAGATTTAGTGTTCTTTTCTAGAAAAGTTCAGCAAAACAGAGTCTGAAAAAATAGAAATAAAGGAGCAGACAAGTGACCTGATTATACGCAAGGGCCATAGAAACAGCACCTCTCATAAGACCTGCCCACCATACGGTAACCTGGAAAATTGAGGCAAAAGTTAAGGAGGATGCTTACGAACACCAAATAATTAAAGGACATCAAAATGTGTAACGAGAATGACAAGGTTATACTTGCTGCTTTATTCCAATTTTCTCATGCGGCATCTTCCTGGTCAAATTCGATATGAACGATAAGGGGAAAACAAAGGCTGCTCTTCCGATCAAAATCAATCCCATCAGTATTGAGCTCACCATAACTGACGTCCCTGGGCTGCAACAGATAATTGTAGTATTGTACTGTAACATAAGCATATGTATTCTTCCGTATTCATAATATTGATTAATTATGTTTGGCATACAAACCATACCTATCGCTTACGAATCTCCACTTATCAATGTCCAAGGCATCCATACCAACATAAAGAAAGATAAATATTTCACAAACAAATGACAATGTTGCAAAAGCATGCCTGCAAACGTTGTCAAAAGCAACAAAGAAATCAGTACCATGATACCATCCCAAATTGAATGGCACGACACCAAGCCAAAAAAGAAACAAAAGGAAATAGCATTAACCATACTTGGTTGTAACTCTTGAACTCTCGGTGACATTATGCCAGGTGTAATGGGACATCACAATCCCGCAAAAGAAAACAGTAAGAATGGCACTTAAGTAGAATAACTGCAAGATAAATATTTCAGGGTTATGACACTGAAATCAAATAATTCTGAGATTGCCACCCAGTACGAAAACAAAAACAATGACAAAAGAAAAGGCAAAGAAAAAATAAGTAGCCGATTAGGTCCCTACAAGCCTGTGAGAAATCTTACTTCAGCCAGCATATAGGAAAGGTAAGCCATGAGCATCATAAGAGCAACCTCACGATCAGTAGAGTGTCTGGAATGGAATGAGAAGTATAAGAAGTGGTCCTCAATAAATCATCAAAAACTAATCATGCTGACTCCATTCCAAATATAGCGGTCAACAGGACTGCAATCCTACGCTAGTAAGATGTACCAACATATCAGGTACAGAAGCAGAGATAACTGGAGATTTTAATCACCTGCAACTGCACCATTTCTACAGCCCACAACGGTATCGTATCTGTTATTGTCAATCAATTGACCAGACTTTTGTTTTTTCTGTTATTCTCAATCAATTGACCAGACTTTTGTTTTCTCAGACGCTCTTACCTACCAAAAAAGTGGTGGTCGAATAAACTACCAAAATAGTTGTGGTCGAGTGAGTGACATTAGGAAGATTTACCACAACGACAATCATATTACAAACCTGCCGAAGTAAAGCTTTTTGATGACGAATGCACTAAGCAATCCTGCCTGCAAGTAGAATTGTAGAAAATCAATGTTGTAAATCATATTGCCAGAAACAAACAAACAAAATGAGAGAGAGAGAGACTCACTCCAACTCCCAACGCGGTGCTTGACAAAAGCAGATACAAGAAATTGCCTACGAACTGAAAAACTATGCTTGTGTTGATGTGAGATACATCAAAGCTCTGAATTGCATTGAAAAGCACAACTGATGTTGCATCATTCACAACCCCTTCCCCAAAAACTAGACTGTACAGCAGAGGTGTCTCATCCTGATTAAGCACCTGCAACATTTGGTGGGATAAGCAAAGTATTGAGCAAGTATTTCTTTTCGAGAAAATATGACAATATAATGGGTATCTATACCTGCAATGTGCAAACAGAATCTGTTGCAGAAAATATAGCTCCAATTGCTGCAGAAATTGAGTAAAATGAGGGAAGGTGAGAATAAGTTGTATTATATATAGAGGGAAAAAAGATGTTGAAAAAAAAAGGTAGTAGTACCAAAATAATCTTCTAGCTCGAGGGTACCGATATTCATGTTCTTGAAGAAGTTCATAGCACCTAGACCAAAAATACATAATTGAAAACCACACATGAATAATTGTACAACCATGAAGCCTATTGAGCAGTAACAAGAACAATCACAAATACACAATTAACAGTGACCAATCAGAATTGCAAAACACAAGATTTTTAAACAAACTAGATTTTTATGCCATCGACCCCATCTGTGTTTCTACTACTTGTGACATGTTCAAAATAAAACATGTAGGATATCTACACATAAATAGGGTCGGAAGTACCTGATCACCACACTACACTATACTATTAATTATCTTGTAGACTTGTACAGTTTCTCTGTACAGTCTTCATTCAACCTTCCTATCAAAGAAAGGAGGGAAAAACTATGAGCATGAACTCGAGTGCTTAATACTTAATAGTCCAGAATCTTGCGCATTATCCCAACTTCAATACAGGGCAGCCATGGCAATGAATGGGAAAATGAGTTAGATAACTACTCCCGGATGCATCAATATCCCTTAGATGAGACGGTCTTTGCCCAATGGATTTTCAAAAGAAATGATGAAATGCAGTTTTTTACTTTTTCTACACAAGCACAGACATTAATAAGAGGAAATGACTGCAGGTACAAGGGCTTACCAAATGAAATGGTGGCAAAGGATATCAGAGTACCAATTGCACCAAACAACGTGATAGTCATGAAGTTACGAAAGAACTGCTTCTTCTTTACCTGGAATCTGATGAATAATATTTCAAGAAAAAGGAAATGACCAATTAGAGTCACAATGTGGTATTCATATAAAAATTCTGGCTTCATTTCTAGTCCCACAAAAGAGAAAAGTAAAGCAAGGTTAAAGAAAAAACAATGCAAGGGCATATTGACACATAAAGGTAACCACAAAAAAAGTATTTTGCCAAATTGTCAATCATGTAGGATATTGCAGTTAGTTTGCAATCTTTTTGGGAAACCAAATTACAATGTATTACGTTTTGACATTGCACAACAGTTTTGATATATATATGAGAAACATAGATCTCTCAATAAACAAATCCCTAAAGCATCTACGTAAGGATCAAAATACTATAATATCTGATATAAAAACATACATCATTAAACTACAGACATTTAAAAAATGGAAAGAAGCGTCAAGTAAAACTTGGAATCTCTCTGGCATGTGACCTATTTGGCTTGTGTGAAGTGAATGCACACACAAACTCAACCACGAACACAATTTCATGTGGTTGATTTGGTAGAAGAACACCACAAGAACTCAAACTCAGTTTCACTTGGAGAAAGAAAATACATGAAAGTGAGAAAGTACCCCGCATTGAAAATGATTGGTGGAAGCAGGTATATGAAGAAAAGATCTTCGCTGAAAACTAAAAGATGTGAACTTGTTCCTCCAGTGGTTAGAAGAATAATAATTCCAGTGCACAGTCCCTGCCATCAGCAAAATTAAACTTTATTCTCAGCCATTATGAGCTGCAAATACATGCATGTACATATCAGCTTATATGTAAACTCACGATTAAGAGAGCTGTGATGGACTCATTCATCCACCGGTTCTCCTCCAACAGATGCCCAAGCACAATACAAGCACATAGAAGTGCCACAAATAAGTTTATCGAGACTACCGAAGCATGATCAGATGTAGATACCATATCTACCTTCGACAATAAATAACCTAAGCCAACTCCCATCTTAGCCAACGTAAATAATCACAACAGAGGATCAAATTAATCAAATGGCTGAACTTTTCTCTTCCCAAAAATACCAAGACCAAGTTCAACTTCCCTCCACCCCTTAGATTGTCAATTTTTGAATCAGTCCAGTGACAACAAACACAAACCAACCAATCCTGCAAAAAGATATTGTATACATATCAGATAAGTATTTTACAGCAAGCTAAATTACACAAATAAACAAAAGGAAACTGAGCAAGCAAGTTTTAAATTGTGGATCACCAACTTCTTTAAAAGCTTAATCTTTTCGAGAGATGGTTGACTTCACAATATATATCCTCAACATGCCCACACTGCCACACATGTGACTTCACCATAAGCGAACCAAAAGCGTGCAAGTACTTTAACACTTCGTTAGGTAGTGAGATTTGAAAAATCTATTAACTACTCATATACTTTTTAAATTTTGGTTGACCATGCAAACGAAGAGCATGATTGATCAATGCAGCAAATAAAGCCGCATACCTTTTTGTGGTAATTCACTTGTTATTAGATGTATTGCCAAAAACTATACACTACAATGAGGCTTGGTAGACTTCCCCAAAAGGTGCACCAAAGAACACAGCAACCAAGCCAACTGCAATACGAGGAAACATGACTACTTAGAAGTTAGAAACAAGAATTCCACAACAAAACCACATCTTTCACAACCGAGAGGAAGTAGGTCTAAATCTAATGTGTCCTTACTTGTCTTCTACAGTTCTACCCTATACCTAAATAGTAAAGTCATCACCTCCTCTAACTTTTGCCTAGTGATGTAGGGAAACGTATTGAAACAAGAACAAAACACGAGAGATCACACTCACAAAAACACAATATAGACAAAGCACTATCTTTTTCTTATAATCAATACTCAATCATATTGTCCCAAGGCTTACAACTCAATTTATAAAAGAAAGTAAGAAACCCTACGAAGCAACTATGAAAAAGGAAAATCAAATCAACCCAAATAAGGAAACTAAAACTCTAGACTACATATTTCTAAAATTGCAAGATTCCGATTTAGATACTCGTACTAAAATCAATTTCATGAAATTAAAAACAGCATTTCTGAAACCTAGGTGCTATTCAATTACTCAGAAGTTCAGTCGTAATTAAGAACACAAGTGAGATTAAACTATTCCTACAGAGATTAGCGTAGCTAATTAGTGCAATTACACATTTATAGAGCTATACGTACATACGAAGCTATATATGTAGAAAATGAAGTGAACAGCTTACCTGAAGAGCGTGAAATTAAATTACGAATCAGTAATATGATCCAAGTAGATCTCGAGTTTCGAATAGGAGATTCAAAGCAAAGACGATCTCGAAATTGATTAGTCTTTCATTTGACGAGTGAACTTGATGGTGAAATTGGTGATTGAATTGGAAAATCCAACTCTCCAAATGGAAATATGGAGAGAGAGAGAGAGAGAGAGAGAGAGAGAGAGATTACGACTTACGAGCAAGGACAGAGAAATACTGTACTACTGAAGGACAGGCGGGAAGTTACCGACATATACTAAATAAAGAGTTTTTTTTTGGTTAAAATCAGTTTAGGTTAGTTTGAAGTTTTTGAAATTATTGGAGTATTTGAGTGCGGTTCTTCTCCGGTCCAAGTTTTGAATTGCACGATACAGTCAAGATTTGGACCATCCATTTTCTATAAAAAAAAATTTAATAAAAAGATAATTTCCTTTCTCAGAAATTGCCTAAAAGGCAAAACAAAAGTCCAATTTGCAGGGATTGGGGGTTGGTGCTGTCGCTTAAGGGACAACATGCATGCTGACCTCATCCGAACCGTCCATACTCAGCGATCAACGACCCAGATCTGTTTGTATCCTAAATAGATCTGCACCGTCCATTACCAAATTCAAATATCTATCACCAGAATCTATGGATTTGTTTGGCCAAGATATTTCAAAATTCAATTGAGTCAAACCTTTCTCATAATAACAAATCAAAAATAATTTCACATTTCTATGACTTCCTTCT
>JAXBDA010006519.1:0-20485 GCA_036023075.1 Gaultheria prostrata
AGAGAGAGAGAGAGAGAATTTACTTCCAATTCGGACGTCCGGATTTTTTTCCAATTCGGACGTCCGGATTTTGAAAAAATCCGGACCATTGTTTGTTTGTCACTTTCTGGACCAAAGCTGGACGATCCGAACCGTTAGATGTGTTTAAAATGTGTTTTTAAGGTCAAAGCGTTTTTATCAAAAACTGCTCCGATCAACCCCTTCCGGGTATTTATTTATTTTTTTTTGACGATTCCTCGCGATGGACCTTAAAAACACATTTTAAACACACTGAGCGGTTCGGATCATCGAGATTTGGTCCGGAACTATGAGGTCCGGACGGGGTCCAGATTTTTGTGGTTTGGATGGGAAGTGGACTCATATATATATATATATGAGTGAACCTTTATAAATTTCTATTACAAATGTTACTAATACCATTAGTAACTTGTGGAGCACTTATAAATGTTACCAAGTCCTTTTGCGGAGAATTTATAAATGTTACTAATATTTTTGTGATCTATGTGAAGAATGATTTGTCTTCGCGATGTAGACAACTGGCAAAAATACCAAAAATATCTTTTAGACGATAGTGAATATTTCTTTTCGTTTATGTTCTGTAAACATGAATGAGTTGAGTTAAAATCTATTGAGCTAAAATGTTACATACAATATTTTGTTTTTGAGAACTCGACATGGGCTACAACGCACCATAGCCCGGCTTTGGATCCGCCCTTGGTTCTGTTAGCAATTTTCTGTAGGTGGGCTGCCTACATAGACCATAAATTAGATATTTTATATTGTCGAATAAGGTTTGAGTGATGTCGGTATTACCCATTAAGTTGTGATTGTCTAATAAATAGACCGGATAATTGACAAATCTCTGTTAGCGCGTATTTGGGTTATATCACATGCATTAAGTGGTGCGGGCTTATTATTAAGTGTAGAGACCATCAAAAGACCATTAGGGTTCCATCTATTACAATGGGCTATGATGGAACCAAGGCCTATAAATATGTGGTTAAGTCCACACTCTAAACCCTAATCTCTTTCTCATACCATCCCATCGTGTGTGAGACTAAAGTCAAGATCAAGAGAAGAGTTCTGGAGGTGGAAGACAAACAACCACCAAGAGGTTTTCATCACAAAATAATATTATTTTCTTCAATGATGTTCCATGGGTTCTTTGGTTTTGGGTTTCTTATAAAATCGAACAGGTTCAACTATCTTGTGATCTTATAATAAAGGTTATTGAGATATTATTTCCATGATCGGAACAGTTTATTATTCAAATTTCAAGTTTTACTTATTATGTAATTAAGTAAGTAATTCAAATACTGGTAATTATTTATTTAATCAACTTTTCTTATTACTGTAAATTAGTAATATTAAAAATATTTTTTTGAGTAGCCAAGCAAAAACATTAGCTCAAAACATGATTGTCAGCTTTTTGAAAGTGGAGGCTCTGTAGTGAGGCAACTCACTATATGGGTGTAGTGAGTCCCATCTGGCCATCCATCTCGGCACCGACGGCTCGGATTTAATCTGAACTCCTAATGATCCAAGCCGTCCATTATTTGGATTAAAATCTGAGCGTTATCGAGATGGACGGGCGGATGGACTCACTACAGGTCGGGCCAGTTTTTTATCCTATCTTCTAGCTTTTCATTCAGAAATTAGAACTTTGCAAGGCTACTCGAAGAACTATTTATAAATTTAATCAACGAAATCGACCATTTGTATGGGACCCCTAAATGGGCCCCACAAGGCATTTGTGTACTCTTTGTGCACTCTTCATATGTGTGCGAGAACGCTTCTGAATAATTTTTGGCGAAACTTAGGGTGGCATGTCCACTCTGCCTCCATGTACGTCCTCTGGCTATATATATTATAGGTGAAATTCCACGGAGACCCCCTCATCTATTTCTCTGGGACACAAATACTCCATAACATTTAAAAACGCCCAAGCACACCCCCTCGTCTATAACCGTTACCCAAATTCACCCCTTCTGTTAAAAACCCTTCCGTTAAAAAAGCCCAACCACTAATTTCAAAAAAATTCAGACAAAAATGCCCTTTGAGGGCAGTATACACCAGGAACCATTCTCCTTTATATCTCTCCTCCACACCCATTCACGATCTACCCTATCTTCCTCCTCATCCCCTCTTTTTCTCCTCATGTAGCCAGGAAAACTCTTCAATTCCAGTTCTCTTCTCATCATCATCTCCCTCGTTTTTATCCGCAATCTACCCATCGCCGCCGTTGAACCCATCAAAACATCGGCACAGATAACCCCGTCGTCCAATCACCAGTGACAAAACTCTCATACAATTCGCATTTTCAGAACACTATCGTCCTTGTACTTCAGGTTGTTGATAGCCAAAACCCCTTCCAACAATGTTGTTTTGGAATCTAGTGTCTCCCCCCGTCGTTGATTCACCGTCCCGCAGTCGTAATCCTCATCGGAAATCTCTGAACTAGCTTGTGATCCAAACGGTTGCCTCCACTTTACATGCGGATTGCAAATTTAGGGATCCAAACAAGTCGATGTTGCCAACATCTCTCAACTCTTGTGTATTTGCTTGGGTATTTACATTTCTCAACTCTTGAGTCTCCCAAGACTCCACCAGCACCACCATCATCATGTTTTCCCTTATTCCCATTTCCCTTCCCTTAGACATTTCCATTAACATTCTTAACCCATTATCATTCTTTTTTCCGTTGGGTTGCGATTTGCGATTTGCGATTTGAAAGACACTGTTTTTCATCACCAAATGAACAGATGGGAAAGATGTTGTGCTCAAAGGAATCACTCGTAAACACATACAACTCGATTTGGATCTATGTTCACCACGTAATCGAGTCACCGGAAAACACCAAAATCGGCTCTGTCCGGAATTTGGCTATATTTTTTTATTTTCAGATTCCATATTTACTCACCCCAGTGCGTAGCTCTAGTTGAGCCAATCGTTTTGATATATTATATGTCAAAAACGGAGTTGAAACGAGAGTGCTAGGTTCAGTCAAAATTGGAGGTTTAATTTTGGTCAAAATCCAGATTCAAAAACACTGGTATAGTTCACGCAGCTTCAGGAAGAAGAAAGGTGAAGTTGAAGGGTATAATAGTCATTTCCTTCATTTCTTTGACGGAGTTAGTGTTTTTTTCATTTCAAGTAGATGAGGGGTGTGTTTGGGTGTTTTTAAACGTGATGGGGTCTCTGTGTCCTAGAGACATATATGAGGGGGTCTTTGTGGAATTTCACCTATAGTATACATAGGGTCCATTTGGCTAGGGATAAAGAGGGGTATAATTCATCAACATTCCCATTATCCCGGTCCCACGTCTTATACTTGGTTTGGCAAATGTTTTGTGAAAGGGTATGAGTTAAAACTCTTACCAGATTAATATCTCTCAATACCCCTTCGATGATACTAATTAATAACACGAGGGGTTTTATAACTTAATATCCCCAAAAAATGACCACCCTACCCCCACTCATCCCCATTTGCCCTCTCGCTGTGTGTAATGAAAACGTACCCCCTGGTTTATGAGCTTTTCCATTTTCCTTCGAATTAACAAATAAAGTTCTTACGCACATTTTTTTTTTTTTGGCACTAAATTAAATTAGTAATAGAGATCTTTAATTCGATACAAAGATTTTACGTTGTTGGATTGTTGGCTTGTTGAGTTGTTTTGCAATATTCTTCGGATAAAAAAATAAAGTACTTCCGCGTATATTACCCTTAGGCCTATTTTGGCCAAAGTAGAAAAGCAAGCTTTTTAACAAAAAGTGGATTGGCTTGGCCACTTTTTATTTTTTTTTGCTTTTCCCCTCTCAAATTGTAATTACTTTTTGCTTATTGTAAAGTTGTTTCTTTTGCCAAATGCTATGACTTTTTGAATCTCAAAAAAGCAAAAGCCTTACTTTTCTAGTTTGGCCAAAATAGGCCTTACTATCTTATGCCGCATCCAATCAGGCCCATACAACCTTAGGTTATCCCCAATTGTATAATAAAAAAAATGTTCCTAAAGTTAGCAATGTTTGGCTCAAAAATTGTTACGAATCATTTGCATCCCCTGAAAATGTTAGGAATCGATTACCTATTATGAATAAAAAGCTATGATTTGTTTTTTTTGTATAAAAGTTACAAGACGTACCAAAATGTTATGGATCATATTGCTGAAAAGTTAAGAAATGCTAAAAAATATTACGATTTGCCATGAGGTGGCTCAATATAGACCATACAATAGGTGCATATGGTACACATCTTTAAGAAAATTGATATTGGCACTCCCCATTTTGATATTAGCACTCTCTTTTTTGTCTCTATTAGGTGAAGTTACTAAAACACCCTTGTATTTTGAAAGCAAGAGCAAAATGTAATTGTAAAATACAAGGGTGATTTAGTAACTTCACCTAATAGAGACAAATGGGGTGTGCAAATTTCAAAATGGGGAGTGTCAATATTATGAGATTTATGGCCATACAACCTTATGTTATCCCCAATTGTATAACCAAAAGAAATATGTTCCTAAAGTTAGCCCATAAAATGCTCACAATGGAATAATCAAAGTTAGCAACCTCTCTCTCTCTCTCTCTCTCTTGCAGCAACGTTCTCAAAAAATTATTCAAAAAACTTTTTTTTGTCCAAAATTGTTTGTTTTTTCAAAAACTTCTCTCTTTCCAGAGAGTATTTTATTAGAAAAAATATTTTTTTCCATTTTTCCTCAAAACTGTTTTTTTATTCAAAAAATTGTTTTCAAAAATTGTTTTCTATTTCTAATAACTGTTTTATATGTTCACTGCTTTTGTTTTCAAAAAACTGAATGTATAAAAACATTCTAAAACAACATTTTTTTTAAACTTATTACTCCCTCCATCCCAAATTGCTGGACTCTCTTTCTACTTTAGGATGTCCTAAAATATAAGTCTCATTTCTAAAAACATCCATCAAAACAGGGTCATTTTCCAGTTTTACCCTTAAAAAGTACTTACCCGATCTCAATTGGCTTGTCCATTATCTTTTATTTTATAACGGTTTTTATGATTTTGAAAATTTTGTATAATAAAACTAATTGATATCTATCAAACAAGATCCATATTGCATACGTTTTGAGTTTCATATAAAAAATTAGCCCCACAAAATTGGCCACATTATTATAGACTGGACTTAGGGACAAAACAGAAAAGGCAATAGAAAGTTTTCACATCTCTTAATAAGTTGGATTCCCCAAAAGGGTGCAGCAAATTGGGACGGAAGGAGTATTTTTGCTAATTAGAAAAGGTGACGTGGCATGTTTTGGCTATCCAATTTTAATTATGCCGTTGTAGACCTCTACATGGTTAACTTTAACTCTCAATTGCATGATGGGAGATTTAATTAGGCATCATGTACAAAAAAGTTCACTATGATTCCATCCTATAGAGTTTGAATACTTATGATTCTATCCTGAAATTCAAATAAACCCCAAAACATCATTTCTCTCTCATAATTTTCCTAATATTTCTCTTCTGATTTTCTTAATATTTTTCTCTCCTAATTTCCTAACATTTCTCTCTCCTAACATTTCTTAATTTATCTCTCTCTCTCTCTCTCTCTCTCTCTCTCTCTCTCTCTCTCTCTCTCTCTCTCTCTCTCTCCTATCTTGAAAAATCTCTCTCTTTCCTAATCTTCTTAAATCTCTCTTTCTAAATCTTCTCTCCCAACTGTTCTCTCACATAAAATTTCAAAAAATTAAAAAGCTTTCTCGTGACATGGAAAATTTCGTATGACAACGAACACAGAAAACATGATAAACTAGTGAACAATCTTAAATTATGTAAAAAAACATGATAAATTAATTAGCCATCTTAGACTAAGTAAAAAACATGACAAATTAAAAGCAATTTTCATCGTACGAATAGCATATACATGATTTAATGAACCATCTTTTAGACTATGTAAAAAACATGATAAATTAAAAACAATTTTCAACGTACGAATCACTTATACAGGATAAATTAATGAACCATCTTAAACTATGTAAAAAACATGATAAATTAAAGAACCATCTTAGAATATGTAAAAAAAACATGATAAATTAAAAACGATAAATGTAGAAAACATGATAAATTAATGAACCATGTCCCCTGTACGAATCACCTACCGCCGTACAAAATACATCACGAAACATGGTGAAGGTGACATGGTAAAACAATCAGCCATGAAACTTCAAAGTTGCAAAAAAAAAAAAAAAAAAAATCTCTATTAACAAGATCTGAAACCCACAACCATCATATATATACACCTACAACACAATTATCAAGTATTATACTTCAAGTAACAATAGAAATGGAATACTTAAGTATAAACTAGAGAGCGCTTATATGAACATTTGCGCACCTATCAGTCATCTTGATAAGTGTGCCACCTATTCGGCTAGTTTTTATCCTTCTACAGTATTATGCAGATATCTCGCAAATACTATTCATGTTGTAAAACTAATATGCATATATTTTTCAAACACTCTATAGATTTTTTTTTTGAACTGGTTCTACAGATTAAAAATGGGGCCAGTTAGGGAGAGGTCGACTATACACATTTCTTGGAGCTGCAGGTCCACCCTTTAGTTTGAAAACCCATTCAGTCCACACGCGTGACAAAGTACCTTTTTACCCCGGGTTTTGGGTACGAAAATTTCCAGCGATGGAAAGGCGACTATGGCAACAGAACAGGGGAGTGTTAATGCTGGCGACCATCACCTCTAGCCACAGGCGCCACCTCCGGCGGCTTCTTCTGATGAATCACTAACGCCGTCGAGCACCTAAGGTTGCGCAAAATGTAGCGATCGACACCCAGTCCAATACGGAAGTGCGGCCACGGCGATCTCATTATTCTTCAATCCAATGTTGGAGATTTCGATGAGGATTGACAATAGTGGTGTTTCGAGTCCGATCCAAAAACGCCGATGAGGGGAACGTGGATCTCGCCGGCATGGAGAAAAGCTTGCCGGAAACAATGGCGGCGAAACCGCATTTCTTGGGTCCGGCAGGTTTCGGTCAATCAGTGAGATGAAAGGGAGATGCTCTATAAATAGAAATGGCTTCTTGTGCGTGAGGAGAGAGTGAGATGCTCTGTAAATTTTTTTTTTGTTAGAGAGAGAAAGATACATTACTAAAGACAGAAACGTGGCCCCTAACTTAACTTTTCAAGTTTCACTCTTGGAATTGACAGAGGAGAAAGTTGAGTGTATATTACTCCAACCACAAACACTGCTACCAATGTACTATTAAAAAGTATTCACGAGTACGTGTCACTCATTTGTGGTCATACTTTGACTCACGAGATATACACTGCTACCAATGTAAGTGAATTTTGTGCTTAATTAGTGAATAACCACATTTTATGAGTCCACGTAATCATATCTTGTGAGTCCAGATAACCATATCTTGTGGGTCCAGATAACCACATTTGATCCCGAGTAGGCTTTAAAGAAAAAAATATATTACAAATAACCACTTTTTTTTTTGGTGAAAAGATAGAAGAACTCATTAATTAGAACCCTAAAATAACAACCTACCAAAAAAAAGTCCAAAAAAATTCAAAAAAAGAAAAAACAAAACAAAACAGAAAATACAAAAAAAATAACTACATCTTATTAGTCCAGATAACCACATCTTGTTATTCAAGATATGGTTATCTGCGCCGGCGACTTTTCAAGCGAGGTCCAATTTTCAGGCAACTTTGCTGGCGCCGGTGAAATTTTTCGGCACCTCTGAAATTTTCGGAGAACTTTCCAGAGCCGGAAACTTTCCGGTGAACTGTCCGGCGAGAATATATTATGTTAAATTTAATGTGAGGGTATATTTGTCTATTAAAAATGGAGAGTGAACCTTACACCTTAGAAATTTCAAAATGATGGATTAGAGGTGTTCTGAAAATATGAGGCGGACTAGACATGAAGGGTTTGGAGTGCTCTAGGCCTAGTCTAAAAATTGTGCCCTAAGCGAACAACACTTAAATAAATTTTTCAGTAACAATCCCAATACGAGAAATCCAAAACAACATAAAATTCTACTAATCATTATATAATAACAAAAAGGTCAAAACACAAAGCCTCCAAATACATATAACGCATAAGTATCACTTGAATATTACTCGTGTTGCAATTTTAGAAACAAAAGTATCAATTAAAATCACATTAGGCCCTTTTATTTTTCTTTTTGGGTTAGAAAAGCTTCATACTCAAGCCCACTACTAAAAATCCTTAGAGTGCCCCTATTTTGGAGACTTTTTTAAAGGTCCTATGCTCAGGCCTAGGGGGTTGGTCGGCCCTGGTTACAAAGAGCTATAATGAATCTTAGAGCAATTCTTTACTCTATTAAAAATGAGGCTCTTAAACACCCATTACTAAATTAGAATTAATTTTGGATAACCCTTTTTTTTTTCAAAAAATCTGCATTCGAATCATGTGGACGAAGACAGATGAGGGAGGATCTTTTCCAGGATCTATTTCAAGAAAAAGACGAAATCTCAACAGTGAAGTGTTTCTTTTGTGTCTTTAATTAGCATAAAATTAAGGTCCACCCATTATTACTAAATTAAGAATCTCTGTGGACGAAAGCAGATGAGAGATGATATTTTCCGACGTCTACGTCTATTTCAAGAAAAAGACGAAATTCATGAAGTGTTTCTTTTTGTTTCTTTGATTGGCATAGAAACAAGTACAATGCTATCCGTACACCAATCATGCATACCAAGGTGATCTGGTAGATGAGGAGCCACCCATTTTTCAGGTGGGCCACAGCTTTTCCTCATCTGTCACATCATTTACCTAGAAGCAAGGTCCTTATCGAGCCTAAAAGACAAAAAGAAGGTCATTGTCCAAATGGTGAGGCACTCCAGTGTAACTCTTGTATTTTTTATTACATATAAATATTTTTACACACTTTTCAAAAAGTACTAATTTCAACACATTTTTTTAACCGAAGAATGCTACACACAACACTCCTACATAACACCCACACAATACTCTCACATTGGGGTGGGAGCCACATATGGAGTTACGTATAGGACTCCCTCCTATGTAAAAGTATTGTGTGGGTATTATGTAGAAGTTGTTGTGTGTCAGTAACACATGTCCACTAAATATATGTTGGCATTTTTAAAATTTTGAAACCCAAATTTTGGGTGCGGGACTCATATTTTAATCCTATTCAACATCTACATCAACCAAGGGCTTGTAGTCCAGCAGTTATCTCCTGATTCTCCCACAAGTTAGACCAGGGTTCGAGTCTCGACAGAGGCGTTTGGGATTTAGAATTATGGATAGCTTATAGACTCTCTCTGGATTAACTTACTAACTCCTCCTCTAAACCACCCATTGAATGGCAAAAAAAAAATCCGCATCAGCTTTGTGAGTTTGTGTGCACTTGATTTGCATAAGTGGTGCAAGTAAGTCGATAATATCCTCTCCACCAGAAAAGGAGGGAAAACGTTTGGTACGTGTCCCCCAGCATGACTAGTTACCATATGGATACCTATGAGAGTAAATATTTATGTTAGTAACTATGACAAGAGAGGAATAGGGGTACACTCCAATCAGACTTCTCAAAATATGCTGCTTCTGAAATTAATTTTTTTGGTAGCCACATTTGGAATGTTCAATGGCTTTTCGGGTATTTTATAGCACATTTTGTGTGGTTTTTCTCATAACAGACTAACAGTAGAACATTTTAGATGGCCCAACACTTGGATTCTTTAGATACTAATAAAAAAATTGTCTTCCTAACGTTTGTCCAACAGACACACGATAAGCAAACAAATAAAATATACACCACAATTCACTTTTTATACTTTTCAATACATTTTTATATTCTCATACATTTTTCACACATTTCAATATATTTTTTCAACCATGTTAGCATTTTCCATTTTTTAAAAAAAAAAGCAGACAAAAACTAGTCCAAAAAAAAAAATACTAAAAAATCACAACCGTAATTATCAATCACGTCACCATCGCTCGCTGAAGATAACCTCTAGTCGGTACTGAAATTCAAACATGTAGTATCTATTATGGGATTCATATAGCATGCCGGCATTATTATTACATTAGCATATGGGATTTATAGCATGCCGACATTATTATTATTTTATTATTTTTGCTAAATGCAAGATCTCATTAAGCTCAAACAAAGAAACAATGTACAAAGAACAAAGCCCTAGAGTAACTAACAACAAATGAAAATCTCAAAAAACAACAAAAACAGCAAGCAAACTAAAGTACTAAACTATACAAGTTGCAAAAATCCTATTAGAAAGACACCATGTCTCGTAAAGAGTCTTTCTTCAAGGAGTTTTTCATATTTTTTCGGGAACTGAGAAAATCCCGTATCCCAGTAGCAATCCCAACACCTACCTGATCATGCCCCGTTGCTACTCCTCTAAAAGTTCGATTGTTCCTCTCTTGCCATAGTCCATAAACAGCTGCAGCCAATGTACATTTAAGACTTATGCATCTAAAACCATTCCCAGTCACATTAGAACAAAACCAAGTGATCACATCTTCCAATTTAATAGGCATGTCTTGCACATTGTTCTTGACAGCAAGAAACTGCCAATTTAATAAGCATGCCTTGCACCATTCCCAGCCACATTAGAACAAAACCAAGTGATCACATGTGCAATTATGCCAACATTATTAATCACGCTAGAGTTCATATTTATTTTATATCAATTTAATGTATGATCAAAACACTTTATCTTCTGTGGCAATTATTTTTTTCTAAAATAAATTTGTTCTAATGATGCAATTATCAACATCGGATAAACTTGAACTTTGGCTGTGTTCTATAAGTAAATATTTTCGACCATCAAAATGATGACTTCTCATATTGTAATTTAGCAAATCGATTTAGTTGTAAAAGTTGGATTGTGCGTAGACTTCCACCCTTTAAAGATTTCATAGATCCAACAGCAAGTTTGCATTGAGTGATTTGGTGAGAAAAGAAAAGAAATTAGTATTAAAGTTTCTCTCCGAATCACTCATTTAGTTTGAATAATTTGCCGAGAAATGGAGAGAAATAAAAAGTGAAATGTTTTGATTGGCCCTTCTCTTTTTCGTCAAAAATGGTGAAAGAAGGCTCCTCTAATTTATCTCATCATTTCTGTTAAGGGTGAGCATGAACCCACACAACCCGCCCAAATTGTCCGACCCGACCCGAATGGATTCGATCGGTTTGGAACCCAATAATCGGTCGGTTACGGGTTGAGGTATCCCAAAAATATTGATTTTCGGGTCAGGTGTCGGGTGAGTCCCTCGCAAAACCGATTAACCCGACCCGAATGAATTCGGTTGATTTGGAACCCAATAATCGGTCGGTTACGGGTTGAAGTATCCCAAAAAATTGATTTTTGGTTCGGATGAGTCCCTCGCAAAACCGATTAACCCGACCCGACCCCAAATAATACTGAGCGTTTTGGAGTACATAATAGTGTAATAAATTACTACTTTGGAAATAAAACCAATAAACTTGAAGAGTCAAAAGTAGACGTCAGGTTCAGTCTGTACATGTACAGACATTTACTCTCTCTTTGACAAAAGGCAGCAATAAAGGAGACTCTCTCTCTTCCCTTTTCTTTTCCAAGACAGTAAAGAGAGACTCTCTTTCCTGCCTTTTCTTTTACCAAGGCATGCAATGCAACTAGGGCCGGCCCTGGGCTAAGACCCAATAGGCGTAGGCCCCCCAAAATGATGAAAAAATAGGGCCTCATAATATTTTTTAAGACCCAGTATATAAGCCCAATTTTTTTTTGCATGTGGGCCCATTTTAAAACCCACTGCCCACACATCCAATTTAAAATCCACATAGGCCCAATCTGATGAGTGATGAGAGAAGTGCAGATGATGATTCAGTTATTCATGGACGATTCACGAGAGAATTGTAGATGATCAAAAGAAACTCCTCTCGTAAACCTTCGATTGCCTCATATCTTCCTCTCACTCTCATTTCTCATCGAAGAAGATCAGAAACTCTAGTTCTTATCTGCTCGTCTCTCTCCCTCTTCGTTGGTTCAGCATCTCAATCGCTCATTCACTAGTGAACTACTTAGTCGATAGGGCTGCAAACGAGCCGAGCCGAGCTTTGCTATGCTCAAGCTTGTTTGTTAAGTTTTTAACGAACTCGAGCTTAGTAAAAACTTTACGAGCCGAGCTCGAGCCGAACTGGCCTAGGCTTGACTCGAGCTCGAGCTTATTCATGAGTCAACAAAGAAAATTTTACTTATGCATGTATGTATGTTTTATATCTATATACTCTTTAGGAAAATAGTCTCAATTTCAAAATAATAGTGAAATTTAATAAGTTTTTGAAAAGATAGTACAATAAGATATCAAATTGGAATAAGAAGTTGTATTATTTTATTCCTCTAAAAAGTAAACGAGCCTTATCGAGCCAAACCGAGCCGAGCCTTGCCGTGCTCAGGCTTGTTTGTTAAGATTTTAACGAACTCAAGCTCGAGCTCAATAAAAACTTAACAAACCTAGTTTGAACGAGCTCTTTTCGAGCTGAACTAAGCCAAGCTCACGAACGGCTTGGTTCATTTGCAGCCCTATTAGTCGATCCGGTAAGTGGAATGACTAGAAATCCCTTAATATATTAACTTTAAGTCCTTATTGATACCATTTACTCTCCACTGTGATTTGCGATTTGTGTTTAAAATTACGGCCTTAATTGTCTTGTTTACAAAGTACCAATTTTTTAGCAGTATGTTTAGCAGTTTGTTTTCTACTAGCTAGGCCTTATTTGTATTACGTTTTTCTACTGGGATCGTTGAAACTTTGTTAATTTTCCTTTACTTTTATAGCAGTATGTTTTCGTTCTAACTTCCAGTGTAGAAACTATTTGTCTGGCATGATTTATTTTGTTTATAAAGCACCAATTCATGATTTGTTGTTATGGCAAAATTGATGGGGGAAATTCTTGAATTTGCAGATTTGAAATAATCATGCCTAGAAAGTGTTTGTCTGGACATGAAAAAAGAAAAAAGAAGCAAAGAGTAAATGCATTGATACAATCTCAAGCAGGGTCTCTCAATAATTTTCTAGCATTTTTTAAGGTCTCCATTTTCAAATATCGTCTTAAGCCTCTGAAATGTCAGGGTCGGCCCTTCATGCAACAATAATGTTGATGTGTTGTCCCACTCTCCCACCACTACACGTAAACTACCCAATACCCATTAGGCCATTACCCAAGAATCCCTTCATTTCTCTCTCTTGCCATGGTTACACATGGTACCAGACTCTTCTTCTCCCCAGTTCAAAACAAAACTCTTTTTCTCCCTCTTTTCTCTCATAAACCATGCGCCCTCTCTCTCTCTCTCTCTCTCTCTCTCTCTGATTCCTCTCTCTCTCTCTCAGGATCGGCCATATTTTATACTTTTCTGATTCCTCTCGTCGATACGAATGATTAATCTCCAAAAAATCATTAGATAAATTTCATAAACTTTTTGTCTAATTAATTTTTTCCGGTATTTTAAAATTTTATAATTTGCATCATTTTTTTGGAGATTAATAATTTTTTCCGGTATTTTAAGCATTTTTCCTTTATTTTAAGTATTTTCTGGTATTTTAAGCATTTTCCGTTTGCCACATAAGCATTTTCCGTCTGCCACATAAGCATTTTCCGTCATTAATTTGACGGAAGGCATAATTGAAATTCGTCTGAAACTATAAGGACGAAACTGACACAAAATATTTTGCAATGATGAAATTGAAACTTGGTGTATTTTGTAGGGACTAAAATGGTAGATAAGCCTATTTTAAAACCCGGCCCGGCCGGTTGAACTGGGAACCGGGCTAGGCAAAGGTCCGGTCAACTCCAAAACCATTCCTATTTCAAAACCGCTCCAAAAATGAAAAACCGGATCAACATTGCGGTTC
Organism: Gaultheria prostrata; assembly: GCA_036023075.1. Classification (NCBI taxonomy): domain Eukaryota; kingdom Viridiplantae; phylum Streptophyta; class Magnoliopsida; order Ericales; family Ericaceae; genus Gaultheria; species Gaultheria prostrata. The sequence goes on from JAXBDA010006519.1 coordinate 13,902, forward strand.
AACCGTCGAACTGTTCGAACCGCCCACGGGTCACTCGAATGGGCCAGCCAATTAAAAAAGAGAGAGTGAGAGAGAGAATGGATGTTTGCAAGACTAAAAAGAGACTTTTTCTCTCTGTTGTGACTTGTGCGAGACTAAAGTATATAGAGATCGATACGGCTCGATTGCAGACATGGGAAATGATACTATGAAGTAGCTGACCCAAGCCGTTAGTAGGAAAGACAGGAAGTTAGTAGTCATCTAGTAATTTTTATGAGCACAAGGCAACTTTTGCTGGATTTCTACCCTGAATCACATTTTGCAAAACTTGAACTTTTGAATGCTATTCGGTATATGTATAACTTAATGTGGAATTTTACGTATATATATAGCCATTAGACAAGAATGCAAAAAAAAAACTATAAAAAGATTCTAGAATAGGAAAATAGCCTAAATACCACTGAAGATCATTACCAAGAGGAAATAGAAAGATGAAGATACATTACTACCAAAAAAAATAAACACACTCATTTACATGTCTCGGTACAGAGCAATTCAACCGGAACCCTTGTTCGATTTCAGGACAATTAGGGTCCAAAGCGCTCCCGTTTTGATGCTCCGAGCAGTTATGTATCTTAAGTTACAAAGCCCTAGAACTGGGAATATCGATCCATTGCAACTGCAACTCCACCTCACCGCATTCTACATTTCGCAATCTAAGAAACATATTTTGGACTACCTTTCCATTGTCCCATTCAATGCAGCTCTCTTCAGATAAGCAGTTTTGGCGATTTGGTTTTACTCTCGTGATTATGGTACCATTAGGGACACCCTCCAACCGCATTTTTACAACTTCGATCAGCATTTTGATGTCGAACTCTGCTTCTCCCATTTTGTCGTCAAATGAGAATGTATCTTTATCGAAGACCGTCTGCAATTAACATAGAATGGATAATTAGGGGGGAACACTGCTACTAAATGGAATTCCACCAATTTTGTCCAAGATTGGCATAGTTAATTTTTCGTGTGTTTCATCAGGTGGTTTTCATGATATTTTTTAGCATAAAGCGCTGAACAAACTATCCGGCCCGAAAAAAATGCTACCATACAATTAACATCCATAGCAGCCTATTTGGAACTTATGGAAAATGAGACGAGAAGAGAGAATAATTAAAGAAAAGTATGAGAAAATTTTGAAGAAAATTGTATTTTTCAAAATACTATAGTTTGTAGATTTCCCCTCTCTTTCTTCTCAAACCAAACATGGGAAGACTTAATTTTGTTTTTTATTTTCCCTTATTTTGCTCGAGTTCCAAACAAATACCTCCCATACAGAGAGATCATCAAAGAGGGACTCTGTTCAACATTTTTTTTTTTTTGCTCAATGACTCAAATGAAAGTGCAGGTGAGGTATGCCGTATGCCATCATCTCCGCCAGAGGACTCTTTTTTTTTAGAGGACTCTACTGCACCTATGTCGGAACGGAACTTGTGAGTCGTGCAAAAAGCATGTGTTAGCTAGGGACTCGAACTTGGGCATTGTCCAACCAGATCTTGAGTTTTCACCACAGAACAAGGCATCGTTGGCGTCTCTGTTCAACATCCCTATACTAAACATTCTTGCAAGTCGAGTGGTAGTCCAGTGATAGCACGGTATATTCTCGTGCATTTGACCAGGGTTCTTTACTAGTAGCTAAATACTGTAACACATCATGTAAGTAAAAACACTTACAAGCTTGATTGGGGCATTTGGATCTGCAATAGAAAGTGTCAAATCTTCATTCCACTCTGGATTCACATTTTTCTTCACCACACGAGTCTTCAGTTTCTGCTTCACACCAAACACCACAATCAACATCAGATTTCTCAATCATTTAGGACAAAAATTGTTAGATCCAATATTTTCTGAGCAGAAAACGTTAGATCCGATATTTTAATTACCTGTTTGCCCAATCGGACAACAACGTACGGATCACTGCTTCGAAAATGGACATCTCTAATGGCGAGATTTACGCCTCTGAGAATACGGATTCTGAGCAGACCCAACATGTTTTCCATTGATGAATCAGACATTTCTCCGAGCTCTCCAAATTTTTTTTGCCGATAATTAATTTGACTGGTTAGTTGGGTAGTGAGGGATTTAAATGCGATTCTTGGCTTAACGTGGGTTTGATTTTATATTGGATTTCAAGTGGGAATCTGCGGTGGTGTGGTGGAGCCTTTTATAAAGCCGTTCGCAACCTCGGAGTATCAGTTGGTATTTTAATTCGGCTCTTTTTTTCATCACGCGCTTTTTTTTTCCACTTTTCTCTAGAAGATTTGATGGACGGCTCTCGTCAGTGGTTATTCTGGTAATTGGTCAGAACTTCCATCCGAGTGTGTACATTACCTTTGGCAGCTGTGTACAGCATCTGGGGAAAATACGGGATGCCGAGCAAGTATCACGTGATAGTGTCCGACCGCGTGTTCCGGTCATCAAAAAATATTTTGACAGTTTAGATTTCTCTCTTCACTCTCTCCTCTCTCTCTCTCTTTAAAATTTGGACCGTCCAACACTTTTTATATGGTCGGAATGCACGCTTGGGATCTTCACGTGGTACCCACCTTGCACCCAAAAATTTCTCTCAGTATTTGTGTGGATCTCAACCACTGGATGCCAACAATCTGCGCCAATATGGTGCTTGCAGGGGAAAGGGAGTAGGTGCTATGCACCGTGTTATGCATCCCTCGGCCGTACGATTGTGTCTATGACGGTGCGGATGTATTTTGACTTTTTAAAATTAAACATAAATCAAAATTAAATTAAAATTGTCAAATACATCCAGGCCGTCCAAAACTTGATCAGAAAGGCCGAGGGGGTGCACAGTATGGTGCATAGCACCCGGATACACAATGCTCACCCCTGGTCCAATTGGAGGATGAGATAATACAAGGAACACTAATCTTCTTAACAAACTACTTTGAGGTACTACACACTCCCGAAATCCCTAAATTCTATAACAGGTTTTTGTACGTAAAAATCTTCTTAACAAACTTAGAGCATTGATTTTCGAGATAGACAATTGAGATGCAACTGCTTTCTGCCATCTGACCAATAAAAGTTTAAACTGCAGGTAAACCGAACCTATTATTCCATCTACCTGTTTTGTTTGCTTACTAGTACTCTCTCCGTCCCTCTTTCATTATCCATTCTGGGAAACGTGTACTTTTTAGGATGTAAAAAAATATATTTCCACCCAAATTTTGAAACTTTTTTGCACCAAATTAAAGTACTTTTTGAGCATTTTCATTTGGTGTAAAGAAAATCGTAAAATTGTATAGAGAAATACATTTTTTAGGGGTTTAAAAATGCACGTATTCCTATAATTGACATTTAAAAAGGGACAGAGGGAGTATTACATTTTAGGATGTCCTAAAATGTTTGATCTGTTCAAAAGTCAAAGAAAAAGTATTCCTATTTTCATAAACTAACCCTCACAAATGATTATAAATAATTGGCAAATATTAATGTCAAAACTATTTTTGATTGTGTCAAAACCTCAATGCATAAAATGTTTGTACTACCCAAATAATTTTGAAAACAAAGAATAAGGGACAATATCAAGCCTATTTTCATAAACTAACCCTCACAAATGATTATAAATAATTTTGAAAACAATGAATAAGGGGCAATATCAAATTTCTAATCTGATTTTCTTATTCAATACTACTTCCTCCGTCCCAAATTGTTAGTCCACTACGAAACTACGTGCAATTTTTAAACTAAAAAATAATGTATTTATCGAAATAATTTTTGAATTATTTTTGCACCGTATAAAAGTTCGCACTGAGATCTATCAAACAAGATCCATAATGCATATTTTTTGAGTTTCACATTAAAAGATATAAGTCGTTGAAAATGGCACGCAATCCCAAAAGAAACTATCATTTTGGGATGGAGGGAGTATCATTTAGAAAAATTGAGTTTTCCTATGGAGGATAAACATGAGATGGCAGAGAACAAGGAGAAAATTTTGGGTGCAAATAGGATACCACGTGGCACCTTATCGGTACCTGCAACCCTCTATCACAATCATTCAAAATACTTTTGGATGACCATCTGAAAGAGACACGCGACGGATATTGCTGCCATGTGATACCCGTCCGGTACATCATTCTTACCAGTAAAAATTTATTTAAAATTCAAACCGTTCAAAAGATTTCTCGACAACCGAAATGCGAGACGGGTGCCGGCGTGCCGCCACGAGTACTCGGCCCCAAGTTTTTCTCGAAGGAGAAGACACGCTTTCTGACGCGCTGGATAATGTTGGGTGGACTTTTAGTCCCATCTGGATTTTTTCCACTTTTCTTTGGAACAATTATTTTCAGTTGATGCTTCATAGGAATGTGGAATATTATTATTTTAATCGCCACAGGTATTTGATGGAGAGAAAAATGAAACGAAACAAGGAAAATCAAATACGGAGTATTAAAAGTTTCTGGAAAAAATGTTTCTAAGTCATTTTTTAATCCAATACTGTATTTCATAACAACTCAACACTTGTAGAATTGAGACTTATATCTGATTAAGATGATAATTGATATTCACACTTCCCAAATTGTTATTCACATTTCTTTTTTTTATCTTTAGTAAAATTTTTACACATTAAAATTTCACTAGAAGACAAAAAAAAGTGTGGATAACAATTTGGGGCTGTGAAAATCACTTCCCAAAATTATTTGGCAATGAGTGAAGAGATCTTCAACATTATATAAAGTTTCCATCCTGAAGATGGGAACAAACCTAGTCCTGGAAATATTATTTTCAAAGCCTCTCTTGCAAATTCAGATTATGTCTGTGCTATGTTCTCTGATGCTAGCAAAGGATTACCGAGGCAGAATAGGGATGGTAGATAAGTCCCCCCCCCCCCCCCCCCCCCTACAAAATTTAATATTGATATAGCATTCAAATCCTCTCGCAGCTTGGCTGCCTTTGACATTATTGCCAAGGACTGTAGTGGATCTACTCTTGTTTGGCGTTGTGGCAAGATCGTTGCTTCTTCGGCGGTTTTCATTGAGGCTTGGGCCTCGAGAATTGTTTGTGATATTGCTAGAGAGAGGGATCTGTTAGAGATTATCTTTGAATCCGATTGCTTGGAACTCATCAAGTTCTTCAACGAACCAAACTCTCCAGGTCCTTGGGAAATTAGAGCTTTGGTGGAGGATATCAAGAGCTGGGCTTTGGAGAGGAACTGGAATTTCATTTAGTGTTGTAGAGAGAGAAACAAAGTAGCTCATTGGTTAGCATCTAGTTGTCTTTGTAGACAAATTTTGGTTAATTCGGGTTGTATTCCGCCCAATTTGCTTGTTGTTATTTGTAAAGATCGGTAGTTGGTTACAGATGATCATTTTAACTTTATAAAATTAAAGTTCACATCGTTAAGCAATAAGAGACCATTTTACCTAAAAATAATCTTAAACTAGGAAAGAAGTATAAAAAAAAGATTATAAAAGGGTTAAATATCTACTTGCCTCTTAAACTATCAAAAAGAAAAATTTACTTCCCTCTTCAACTACCAATTGAACTTACTTCCCCCTTCAACTACCATTTTCTTCTTTACTAAGGACAAATCACGTTTTCCATCCATTTGATAACGGAAAACTTAACCCCAAGGCTATATTAATCTTTAACCTAGCATCCCTTATATGTGTATGTATACATGTATCATCTTCTTCCTCTTTTTATCAGTTTTGTACATCTCAATTGAATGGTTATGAACAGAGCAAAATCCAAAAACACAACCCTTTTGTTTGGCAACTAAACTCCAACAATGGTGGATCTGGAAGAAGACACAACAGTGAAGACCAAATTCTAAGAATTACATGCAATCTTTACTCCACTTTTATCGGCAAATTAAAAACAAAACAACAAATTGGAAACAAGTTTTGTTTCCTTCCTTCATAACCAGGCATACACCATGATGTACATGTTATGCAAGATTTCATAGGGGTAAAATAACTCATTTCCAATTAGGCTCAAGTTCTACAGGAGAAAAACCCCCAGGCATACTCTGTGTTCGAGTTTGAATTAGGGTTTGATTTGTTCCATAAGAGAAAAACCCCAATTAGGCTCACTGTTTTAGGTTTATGAAATGTCCATATTACCCTTTTGCTTGGCGCTTAAAAAAATAGACATGGTTAGGTTAACGGTTTCCGTTACAAATTTTGGATGGAAAACGTTATTTGTCCTTAATAAAGAAGAAAATGGTTGTTGAAGGGGGAAGTAAGTTCAATTGTAGTTAAAGGGGGAAGTAAAAGAAAAATTGATAGTTTAAGGGGCAAGTAGATATTTAAGATTAATTTGACTGCCTAACATTTTGAATTTAACTCCTTTTGTTTATGTTTTCTTTCCCCAAGTTTTTGAATGTTTTTTTTCTTGCGGTGACTTCGTTGAAATTCCCATTTCGTTGTGGAGAGGGTAAAACCCGTACTCCCTTTAGGGTGCCCTAGCTCGGTGCAGCAACACGGATGTACCCTACAGGGGAACCGAGCTAGGGAGGCCACGAGTGGGGCCAGGCGCGCAATACATAGTCGACCATGGCACCACGAGAAGGTGCAAGGTCAGGA
>JAXBDA010006520.1:0-20478 GCA_036023075.1 Gaultheria prostrata
CGCCATGAAAAGTGGGAAAAGTGTGTGTGTGTGTGTGTGTGTGTGGGGGGGGGGGGGGGGGGGGAGGGAGAGAGTTGAGTCCCCTTTCTTTTCTTACGGTTCCTCTCAATCCAAAGGACCTGATAGTGTCGACTTATCTTCTTCTTTTTTTCTTTCTTTTTTTCAATTTTGATCCTTAGTAGTATTAAACTTTTCTGATTCCCATCATTAGGAAGAATAATGGATTCCGAAACTTCTGACCATAAACTAAACAAAAGAAATGCAAACCGGGAAAAGGCAATTCCAGCGAACTAGACCAGATGCAAATCTTTCTAACTTCTATCGAACACTAGGCCTAAGATACCAGAATGTATAACCACTTTGTTTTTCTCGACGGAAGTCAATAGAGTTAAAATTAGTGAGGTTTGAATCATAATCAAATGCGTGAAAATACATAGTGTCAACAACTGAGCTACCACTCCACTTGCAAAATGAATAATCATCAAGGCCGGATTTGCATACTGTTTTTTGATACATAGGAAATAAGAAAGAACAAGCTACACTCTTTCGAAAGCCACACCCCTCATGTCTGCCTCGAGGAGGGGGATAATATCATCAGGTGGCGAGATATGGGACACCCATTTGTGCTCTTGATCAACACCTAGGTTGGCGAGTTTGTCCGCGACTTGATTTCCCTCCCGATAACTATGCTTTAGAGAGCACCCCGTGCATGCCATCAAAGCTTGACATTCTTGAATTAGAACCGTATAAGGGGAGTGAACAGAAGCCCCTTCGTTGATAAGCGTGATTGCCTCTTTAGAGTCTGAATCCACTTCCACATCGTCCATATTCTGACTGTGCACCAACTCCAGACCTTTGAAAATCCCCCAGAGCTCAGCCTCAAGGCTAGAGCAGTCCTCCAATCTTCCATAGAATCCGAGAATCCAAAAGCCCCTGTCGTCCCTGATTATACCTCCAAAACCTGCCTTTCCGGGGTTGCCACGGCTACTTCCATCCGTGTTTAATTTGAGCTTGCCGGTACCTGGGAAATTCCATGAGATCAATTTTAGCTGTTTGGGTTTAGCTGTTTGAGATCAATTTTAGCTTGCCGGATTTGCATATTGGATTTGTAGCAATAAGCATTGCCGCGTGGAAATAGAAGAGTTAGGAAATGTCTTCACATATTCAATATTTCGCCTCCTTTGTTCTTCTTTACACATTCAAAATCCAAACACAGCCTAGGAAAAAAATACAAAAACGTTTTCAAAAGACACTCGGGAGAAACTGCTAATTCGAAGTTTGAAGACACTCCGTCTACGCTTACAAACTACAAACACATGAAGATAATGAGTTGCTCAATATAAATGTTGGCCAAAATTGCTGGCCTCAAGAATCATCAGCCGGTATGATAAGCTCCCCTCCAGCAAAATAGAGAGAGAAAGAGAGAGATGATAAAGAACAATGCATATAGCTCCATGTGGGAATGCTTGTATTTCGAGATACGTGATCGCCCCAAGACAAACCCATTTTCCCCTGAGTAGGGGAAAAACCAGGAAACAACCCTGCTTCTGTGAGGAATGGAGAAAATTGAAGTCCAATAAGAAGATCCGGAGACAAAAACTGAGCTCAAAGACAATGAATGATAGTTCGACATCAATTTAGTTGCAATTTGGTGTAGCGATCAGCAGCTATGGATAACGACTGAATTGAAACAGGGTAGCCAGGACCCACCTGCATCAAGGCATAACACTATTTAGCAACAAATTGGAATATAAGCTCGGCCAAAATTATCATAAGAGCGGAAGTGGGGGGAAGCAATGTCTAGATAAATATTTTACAATCGCAACAGATAAAGTGATTTGAAACTAAGTCCCTTCTTGGAATGTTGTTCTGGATTGACGCAAGTTAATTAGAAAATGAACGAGTACTTACTGAGCCTGAGGGTGCTGATCCTGATGGAGATACAGATTTCGTACCATACATAAGTAGATTTTGAGTCTTGACAGAACTTAAATAGTGACTCTTTCTTCCTTGAAACGTTATTCGGGTTTTTGTTCTTCGCGTCATTCCAAGGGAAAGACAGTGTAGCCAACAGACAAGGTAGTTTACAATTTTCACATCGATGATTGCTCGAAGTGTGAATATGAGCAAGTACAAAGAGCTTACCGTGCTACAAATATGGACAGCATTCATATATCCAGCATATTTGGAACCTGAATTGGAGAAGGGACAACAATTAGACAACAAAATAGTCGAGGCTGAGAAGATCCTACAAATGCAATACATTTCCATCTACAAAAATTAGCTTTGACACTAGGATTAACTGTTGGAATCAAGTAATATCAGTGCCTGACATCTGAACAAATAAATGCTTGCCAACAGAAAAACAGTTTTCAGTAGAAATAAAAATCAAGAAATCGCAAAATAAATCTAAGCCATGGGAATGAAAGTAAACCTTCAAAGATTTCACAAGTGAAATGAAATTGAAAGGTTATAAAGCTTGATAACTTAACCTTAACTAATCAGCCAAGCAAGTTAAACTAGATCTAGGAAGAATAACTGGACTCATATCACACACATCAAACAAATAAGGCAAAAATCCAAACATTTATCTATCCAGCCCCCATTCCAATACTTGTCCTCGAAGGTCTTCGTTTCCCAATTAATACAAGACTTGGGTTGTAGTCTGGGAGCGGCTGTTGTGTAATGCGAACGAGGAGGCTATAGGAGTGGCTCTTTCTTGAGCCGGCCTCGATTTATCTTTCTTTCCCCCCCTTATGATTGCTTGGGAGAATGAGGATGCTAAAGGAGTGGCTCTTTGTTGAGCCAGCCTAAATTTATCTTCTTCTTTTTTTCCCCTTATGATCCGCTCAGGAGACATCGCCCCACGCACTACACACAAGAATGAATTGTTATGTGGTCGGTAAACTATTTCTGCGGGCAGCCTATCAAATTGGATCGCGTATTTTTTTGTAAGTCGGTACGTCAAATACATGCACTCAGTCTTAAATTTTGATGTTCATGCTCGTGTCCAGGGAGAGAATGGGCACGACTCCCCCTCCCATCGGCTGCTAGGTCCAAGAATGGCACCAGGCGAGTGAAGGAAGCCACTTTACCTTGTTTACCCACTCAAATTCTTTAATTTGAAGAAGGTAATTTAAATGGTTTCAAATTAGCGGCGGAGAAGTTAGGAAAGAGCCGAATTACAGCAAGCATGAGGCCTTTTTCTTAATTTGTGGTTGTGGAGAGTAATCAAAGGAAGTACGGCGGGTTCAGGTAGGAAAAAAATGAACTAAGAAGTTGGGCATACAACAATGGATCAATTAACTCAACAAGATCCCTTTGAAATTCAAAAGATCTCAGTAACTACAAACCATGTCATGTTTTTACCTAAACGCAACATGGTGAAAGGTTGGGTCTCTTTTTACATTTAATAGCATGCTGGTTCAATCCAAGGAGCTAGACACAGAATTTGATAGTTGAGAAACTTCCTAGGACAACCATTCTATATGCACTCAAACGCAATTCCTACCCACGACCCGCCTATACTTACAATGTTTCCCTTGCAAAGTAACTGCATTGTACCACCACTTTCCTCACTTCTATTGCTCCTCAACAAAAATAAGACATAAATCTCCATCCTTATACATTTTGTTTCCACCACCAAAATCAATACAAATTGGAACTATCCTCGACATCTTGATTTCAAGCTTATTAATTCCAATAAGTTCCTCACTTCTATTCCTACTCAACAAAAATAAGACATAAATCTCCATCCTGTTACATTTTGTTTCCACAACCAATATCAATATAAATTGGAACTATCCTCAACATCCTGATTTCAAGCTGACTAACTCCAATAAGCATAAAATTTCACCCGAGCTCATTTTAAACAAGCAACAAGGAAATCATATTAGTGCATTTGTTGGGATTTTTAGTCCCCCACCACAACGGAAGCACGCCACAAAATTAAAAAACCACAGAGAAAAAAGAATTTCACGGTTCGGCCTCAATACCTACTCCACGGGAGATAGATTCCACTATGACAACAATAGAAGATTAAAATTGCAAAGAAGAAAAATATCTAACCCACACTCCTACCCGGGTCCTCGCTCAAGGGAAGTTGAGCCCTTGCTCACCCCGGTACTCTCACAATATTTTTCTCTCACCCCTTCCATCTCTATTTTTTTCCTCATATATTCTCTCACCTCTCTTAAAACCCTACTGCCCCCTTGGTATTTATAAGCCTTAGAGATCCTCATCCCAAATGATAAACTTATTACTTGGTCACCACTCGTTTCCTTAGCCAAGATTCATTAACCAATTAGCCTTCTAATTAGTCTTCTGGACCAAGACTTCCTTGCCTTGACTAATACCTTTCCAAATAGGAATTATTCGATTCATTGGGCATCACCCCCATGGGTGGACCCCAACAGCATTTTTTCCTTGATTGACACAGTTAAAAAGTACGCATTTCTTTTCGCCGCTATCTCTTTCTTGCCAAAGAATCAAAATTAGATTTCCACTCAGTCTCAACAAGCACTTAAGTCACGCAAAGACATAACCCATATTACTTACTCTTCTTCAAGCCGGGCGGCTTCGCAAGCAAAAGGGCGTTTACAAATGCACCAATGTTTTCGCGTAGAGCCTCCTCCGAAAAACTCACCTGTGGGTAAAGCCCCAACAAAATTAAACAAAGCATTCATGTCTTGAGGTATATGAAGCACCATATAACAAAGGAAACCAACCGTACCTTCCCTACTCCAGCATGCACCACTGCAGCTTTGTCTTTCTTATTTAACTTAACAATCCGCTTTGCTTCCTTCACTGCCTTAGTAACATCGTCAGTCACAGTTCCAGCCTATGCCATAATTCACAATAAACGATGTGAGAAAATACCTAATGCAAATGCACAATATTTTGTCTCTGCATATAGATTAAAAAGAAGAAAAGGAAGTAAAACCAACAAAAAACAACCATTACAGAAACACTTCACTCACTTTTGTACTAGGCATTCGGCTTTTAAGGACGTTCCCCAGCTGCAAAATAAAAAGCATAGTTTCTCATTCCCATGTACTGACTTTTTTTGATACACTAGTTTATAAGATATTCAACTTAGCAAACCTTTTGAAGTCGCTGAACAAATTGATGAGTTGTAATACATACATCAAAATCTGGCTTAACCTTGCCTGCAAATGTTCAAGGAAATCTTGATGCTGAAAACAAGTCGATTTCTTTTTGTATAAAACACCAATCCAATTGAACTATTGAAGTGATAAGGTGTCAGATGACCGTGAGGGGGCCAAATGGATGGAAATTCATTACCACTCTTGATTTCCTCAACAAGTTCAACACCACCAACAATGGCAGCACCGGCAGCTCTGGCTTCATCTGCAGCAGATCCCTCAGCAAAGACAGCTATTTTAACAACCTGAACTCAAAACAACATTAACTGAATACACAAACAAGATAAATTGCATTACTCTCAAAATAACATACCATAATAGAAGTGCTTTGGTGTAACGGCAGCGAATCGAACAAAAGAAGTCATCAACTACAATAAGCAAACTGTACCTTCCCAGTACCATGAGGCAAAGCCGCGACACCATCCAGCTTCTGCATTTCAATACAGATTGCAGTCAAAATCAGTCTGTAGATGAAATAATGATATGCCGAACAAAAATTGTGTAAGCACCACATTTTAACAAGAATATACACATGAATAGTGCTTGCAACTATTATTGAATAACCTAAAGTGCCAGACACTTAGCATTTCAGTTCCCATAAATTCCAAGCCATGCTTAATTAAAGCAACAAAAGAAAAAAAAAATGCCGCTCAACAGAAGAGAATAAGTTTCTACAAATGAACTAGGAAAATACCAGGTCCGTTCGACGTAGTTCAGAAGCAAGATTTACATGAACTTCAACTGTTTCATTGAAATTTGCCTTGGCATTAGCCTGTAAAAACATTAGAGGGATGCAAAATAATTAGCAAGCAACCTTCAGGGAGGAACGAAAAAATGTCCACCAAAGTACTATGACCAGCTTAATAACATATGGCTGCTAAGTTTAATGCAACTGAGGTTGTCAACTTCTAGGACAAGAACTTAGTCCAACATAAATAAAATTAACTTGCATAACTGCCCTAGATCAGTCTTTTCAATCCACAATCAATTGATGAGATTTGATAGTAGCCAGATTCATTTCAAAACTAAGAAGATTCATGTCAGCCATATTAGAGTCCAATGAACGCCATCTATTAGCATTTTGAAACTTTAGACAATGTTATATTTGCAGAAATAGAAACCAAACCTCTACCATGAGTAGAGAAAATTCTGAAGGAGAAGGATAAATTACCTGGTTTGGTAGACAACATTATAAGGTTTGAATGATTAAGGGTAATCCCAAAATCAGTCAATTTGTGAACGTGATCAAATTGTCCGTCAATACAGATTACTCTGTCAAACATATTCTTCAGGAATAGCAAGTAATCCACATGAACTGATTCTACATTTAGACTAACCACCAATTCAGTAAGATCTGAAAAACGCCTAAAGACTCAAAAGTCTTATGTGAATTCATAAATCCAAGAGGACAGCTACATACCACAGATTTTTATTCCCAATTTATTTCACCGCAGACATAATTCACTTGGATTCCTCATTCACAGACTATATTCAAAACACAGAACCAATAGCAAGCATTCAACCACGCCATTTGAAAGTGATATAAATCTGGTTGGCAATGAACATTTTGTGAATTGCTTGATATACACTGAAGGGCCCATTTCCTTATAACTTTAACCTTTTGGACAATTGGTAACTTTACATGGTATCATAGCTCAAGTTAGGAGATCTCCTTGGTTCAAGTTTGCATTTGTCCCCGTTGCATTCTGCATCTCTCTCTTTCATCCTATTTTTGCTCTATCTCTACGTATTTTGCACGTCCACATGCCAGACAAAGTTGCGTGCGAGAGTGTTAAATCGCTTAATATACATTGTTGAGCTCATCTTCTATGTCCTAACAGCTTAAATTTTCCGGATCATCATTAACTCTAACACATTTTATCTAAATCCTACTATCAACTCAAAAATCATAAAGAATGAAAAAAAGACATCCACAACCTTGACGAGTCGAATGGCCTCCTGGAGATCGTAAATAACCTTCTTGTTCTTCTGCTCCTGCTTAATAATCGTTGGAAAAGCAACTCTCTCCTCTTCAACCCCCCTTAAACCACCCCACCTACTAATCCTCCTACTATCCTCCCGAATTCTCCTCTCCTCTTTAACCAACTCCTCATCCACCCCCTTCTTCTCCTCCTCCCCTCCTCCCTCCACCGCAACCCTGTCTTCTGGCAGCGGCGCCACCCGAGACTGGTATGAGATCGGAGACACCTTCGGCACGTCTTTCACGTACCGAATGTCCTCCCGAGTCCAGCCCCGATTATCCGAACTGGCTCGGTTTTCGGGCCGAGGCGGCGGCAGCGGCAGCGGCGGTGCGGATTGGGGAGGGTTTTGGTGAGGCGGAGATGGGTCTTTGGGTTTGACAGCGTATGAAACGGGTTGGATTGAGGGGGGTAGGGGATTTCTTCTTGTGGGTTGTTCGTCGTTGGGGGGGTTATCTGATTGTGGGGTGGAGTCGGAGGAGAGTGATCTGTGGGGTTGGAGAAATGGAGAGGTGGGTTTTGAACGGAGGAGGAGGAGAGAGAGTTGGGAAATGGGTTTTGGGGAGAAGTGACGGCGAGCTTGAGAGAGTAAGAGCTCGAAGGACGCCATGGATGTTGGGGTTTCTCAGCTCGCTCAGAGATAGAGAGGGAGGGGTTTAGCAAGGCAAGGGTTTTGTTTGAAGGGCAAAGAAACGAAGACCAATATTGTGTTTTTTTTTTTATCAAGTACAGAGAGGTTTGATGTTTTCTTTTATCCATTCTTCTTTATTTATTATTATTACTGGAGGATGATTATATATTATATTCAGTTCTCATCAAGTTAGTCTTCCATATTTTTGTTGTTCCTTATTTTCTTGTGGTCGTCGATCTACAAATCTTTAGAGAAGCGATCTTTTTTGGAAGAATTGAAGGACAACACTCTTGAGAAAAATGAATGGCCTCATTTTATAAATGACTTAAGAGATGCCAACGATAAGGAATTGTTAGTATTATTGGCATTTTCCGGGTTATGGTGTGGAAATTTCGGGAGGGAGACTTTTAGTTTAAGGTCTGGTGCAGAGGGTAAAACTTAGTGGAACATGTGGCACATAAGGTGAGGTGAAACTTGGAACGAGAAATGATGGGAATCACTCTTGCGACACAACTTTACAAAAGTGCTAAGAGGAGAAGAAGAAGAAGCCGTTTGAATCGGTTTGCTATTTTTCATGGCAGAACCAGATTAGCCTGCCTGAGAAATGAAACCAAGCCGACTGAATTTGCAAATTAACAGCATTTTTCTCAGCCAAGGCCCCCATTCCACTAAGATTGACTTTTTAGACCTTTTAAGTTGAGGTATTTGAGAAGAATGACCTATCGCGTAAAATGTGAAAAGCCAAAAAATCCAAAAATTCACTTAGTGAAACGGGGCTAGGCCCTAAGACTGAAGTGAAACCATAACAACCAAACTGGATGTTATCACACTTAACGAGCTGAACACCTATGAATGAGCACATAACAACTGCACGCAAGAACTGATGCAATTATTTTCCCTCTTTGTTTCCCTTCGCGTGGGAGGAGGACAGCATCTTATTCATGCTAAGGAAAGATGCATCAGACTTTGAAATATAAGCTACAGATGCCAAGAAACAAAAAAAGAACAGAAAACCCGTCCAACACCAGATGCACAGAACCTGTGGAAACCTAGGAACCTACTAATGGAAGATCATTCATCTCCTAGGACCTTAACCGGATCACCTTCGGCTACATTAAAGGCTCTGTAGGAAAGCAGGGACAAGCTGGGGTTCAGTAATATACCCATCTCCACACACACACACACACGAGAGAGAGAGAGAGAGAGAGAGAGAGAGAGAGAGAGAGAGAGAGAGAGAGAGAGAGAGAGAGAGAGAGAGAGAGAGAGCATCCATAAAAAAACCGCAAAACTCTGCAAAAAAAAACCATGATAAGTATTTTTTTCATTTATTGGCATCTTTTCTTGCCTTTACCTTCAGAATGGAGGTTGTATAGTGCTAATGACTCTAATTCTAAATTACATCGAACAGTAACGACTGATACAGCTGTGGGTTAAAAAAAGGTAGACAATTTACATACATGTCATTAGATGTAATCAATAAGAGAAAAGAATGTTTGGCAGACTCAAATGTAACTCGAGTCCCCTAAAAGTAAATCATACATGTCATTAGGAGTTAGAAGAGTTGTTCCTCCAAGAATCAGTTCTATATCAGGTCTCCCGCTTTCTGATAATGCCTCCTGAACTTCACGTACCTAGTGATATGAAGGATGGACAAAATTCATCACAATTCTCCAAAGAAAACTTATGTGAATGGTATTCTACTCCACACATAGTTTATGGGGAAAAAAAACAGGAAAAAAGATTGGAAAACAAAAGAACATTACGGACTACCATGTCATTGCAAAAAAGATAGAAATTTCAACAACTCTTAAATGACGTTGGGAGCCCCGCTTCTGAAGACTACTTGTCTTGTCTTATACACCTACAAACACACACCTATAGTAGACAAGTACATCTCATCTCTCAGCAACTTCCGACAAGAATACTTTATTTTTGCCAAGCCTGTGACAGACCAGAGTTATCCATCAAGTGTAAAGACCAGAAGGTACTTGCCGTCCATCCTCTCGGAAAACCAAACACTTCCACAAATGGAAGTTTCATCCTTCAAAATCATACTTCCCGTCCATCCTCTCGGAAAACCAAACACTTCCAGAAATGGAAGTTTCATCCTTCAAAATCCGGCAAGTTTTCCAAACAGAAAAGATGGAGGTATTTCAAGAAAAAGAAATTTCAAGGTCACCGCAAGTCAGATCGATGCTATTTTGTAAGAACACTATGCAAAGAAGTGTCCCCAAAAGTCTACATGAGACAAAATGGTGAACTCCTTGGCCCTCATAGATGACAATCTTGATCATGCTGATGTTGAATCGCTTTCCTTTGTTGATGATGAAGCTACCACAGAAACAGTCTTAGCTTTCCCCCTTGGTGAGTCCGCTTCTGAATCAGACTATTCCTCTGATTCTGATGACCTTGATCCTTTTCCCTATGAAATCCAAACCATTGAATTCTCAAATATTCTCCTGAATCAACCCCTTGCCAAAGTCCAAATTCTGCTTGGCAAATATGTGCAACCCATCCCAGTAATTGCTTTCTTTGATACTGGTGCAGCAACCTCTATCCTAAATCCAACTACTTGTCTACCATAGGTGTGTGTTTGTAGGTGTAAATGATGAGGTGTCTTTGTATGTTTTAGGTCTTGACATGCGCTTAAAGACTACTTTTCTTATGCTTTAGGGCTACCTGTCCTTATGACTATAAAAGGAGAGGCCTTGGCATTGTAAAACCTCAGACTTGAAATAAAAAACTACTTGTGTGCTTGTTTATCTTCTCTTGATCCTTTCCTAATTCGTGTTTGTACCTACATTGTGTTCGCACTCTTGGTAACAGGATTGCCAAAAGGACCTGGGAAGGATAGCTGGATTTAGGATAGAGGCTGTTGCACCAGTATCAAAGAAAGCAATTACTGGGATGGGTCACTCATATTTGCCAAGCAGAATTTGGACTTTGGCAAGGGGTTGAGTCAGGAGAATATTTGAGAATTCAAAAGTTTGGATTTGATAGGGAAAAGGATCAAGGTCATCAGACTCAGAGGAATAGTTTGATTCAGAAGCAGACTCATCAAGGGAGAAAGCTAAGCCTGTTTCTGTGGTAGCTTCATCCTCAACAGAGAAAAGAGATTCAACATCAGCATGATCAAGATTGTCATCTATGAGGGCCACCATTTTGTCTCTTGTAGACTTTTGGGGACACTGCTTTGCATAGTCTTCTTAAAAATATAGCATCGATCTGACTTGCAGTGACCTCGAAATTTCTATTTCTTGAAATGCCTCCATCTTTCTGTTTGGAAAACTTTATGGGTTTAGAAAACCTGCAGGATTTTGAAGGATGAAACTTCTAGATTTGTGACTATTACTACTTTTGTGCTATATAATATGTATGTATGTATTTTGCCAAATTGCAATAGCCTACACTTGGTAGTTTTCATGCAACCAATGGAATGGGTAGATAGCACATGTTATCTAGTCGATTACGGGTTCCTAATATTTAAGTCCGTTAAAGACTTTTGCAAATGTTTTGAGCATGTGCAGATGTCTCAGTGCACTGCTCAACTCCCACAATCCAATATGCTACAACCAAGTCATACTGGGGATCCCAGACTAAGTGATGCTAGTTCTAACGATAAAGTGAACTCATGAAACCTCAATAAGAGAAATCAGGAGGAAAAGTACTTGCCTCAACTCCGTTGATGCCTCCAATTACAAACACCAAAAGAACATTTTGATCGGCAAGACTTGGTTTGGCCTGCAGTATTCAAGAACACGAGCTTAGCACATTCATACTATAAAAAGAAAAGAATCACTCCTGGTACTTGGGTAGAACTTGGGAAAGAAGAAAAAGAAAGAAGAGAAAAAAAGAAAGAAAAAGGAATGGAGAATCACCTGTCCAAGGCCGAACCTTCCAAACCCACTCTTAAAAATGCGCCCAACAGTAGAGGAATGGTACTCCAAACCAGGTATATCATGCTTTCCCAAGATCCTTGTCACTAGTTTATAAATTAATCCTTTACTGGAGGAGGGATCCTCAATGAAATTACTTTCCACCCCAAATGTACCGTCTCTCAATGGCAGATTCCTCCTCTTCATACTGGATAACTTGTGGAGGAATTTGAAAAGGTTGTCCACCCTATCACGCAACTCCAACTTCAGCTGCATGTCACCATACACTTGCTCTTTCTTATTGTTTTTATCTGCATCTTCATCACCCCAACTGCCCCACTGATCATCGTCGTCAAAATCATCACTTTGTAATTGGTTCATAGATTCTTCCTTCTCTTCCTCTGAGTTCATCTTGTTAAAATTCGCTTCAAGCTCTTCTCTTAGACCATTGAGGAACTTCAGTTTCGCTACTCCTGGGTTATCTAGAACAGCATCGACAATAGCTTCCTTCATGAAATGCTCCTCTTGCCAAGAAAAAGGACCCCCGGACCCAGAGGTTGGAAAATACTCACCCGCCAATATATACCCAGAAACTATGAGGAGTAAAACATCTTGAAAAGAAAAAATCCCCCTTGAAGGCTCCACTGTACCAGCTTTCTTTACATGTGATCCTACTACAGCACTCTTATTGATGAGATCACTAATTTGAGCAGCAAGACTCTGGCTAGTGTCTCCAGCACTTATGTTTAACATTTTCTCAGCACTTATAAATGCATCCCATTTGGCACTATTTATTTCATCCAGAGCATGTAATGTTGCTGCAGCTAGCTGAATAATTCCTTTGTTTCTCATTAAAGATGATTCACTTTTAGCCAGTGCTTTAATAAGAGGATGCAACTCCGATTTTGTTGCAAAACCAGGACGAATTTTCACATTCACCTTAATATTTTCCCGACGTAAAGTTTCTTGAAGCCATTTCCTTACCAGTATGGAACCATCTTTCGTTTTCCTATCTAGAATGGCTTCTAGGTAGGGTGTTCCACGAAAACTTTCTGCTGATACAAATGATCCATTAAGTATCTTGCTTGCAGAACGAAAAGGTTTTTCATTTTTATCTGGAAGTTTAGCACTGAGATTAAGCAACTCTACAGTCTGAAAAGTTGAGTCGCTAGAGTTCCACCCATGCAGAAAAGCTTCAATGCTTAATAACAGTCGAAAATTTTCAGTCGTAGTGTCCTCTTCCCTGAGAAACTTCAATGGTATCTGAACGTCAAGAGGAGCCCGTTGCAAGTCAACAGGGCCCTGCTTGAGTTGAGTTTGTGAACCTTTCACGTGAGTAGATGATGTTCGTTCCCTACGAGGCAAAGCTGACAAGATTCGATCAATGAGTGAGTCCCCATGAGAGCATGGAGTAAGAAGATCAAGTGAGCGGTCAATGAGTAACAGCCCGGCTGATCGTTTTCGACGCCCTACATCATAAAGACTGGACATGTCTGTCAACAGCTTCCCAACAGTTTTTGACAAATCGCCAAGGGAGTATATCTCCATTTTAAGATCCATCTACATGTTTTAGAAGGGAATTTGAGGTCATGGTACCAAATGAATAATAATAAAAAAGTAAATGAATGAAATAATGGGAAGAAAGAAAACTGGAAACCAAAAAAGATAAGGAAAATCAAAATAAATAAGGCAATGGTTCAGTACTGTTCATTACCTATGGATTAAAAATTTAGCAACAAACAGTGAGTGAGGTATAAATTTTTTCATAAATACACTTACCATTAACTGTACCTCAACAAATCTGAAAAAACGAGTCCAGTAATGAGAACCCAGGTCATTTTGAAGGGAAATCATAAAACCATAAAATAGCAAACAATTGGAGTCAGGACTCAGCACTGGTGGGAACATTCTTATTGTTCGGGATCGAGAATGAAGACAATACCTTCGCAGCCAGATGATAGATAAATTGTGCAGTAAGGGTAGCCCCAGGAGGGATATCCTCGCTATCAGGAGGTAAGCCAGTACTTAAGGGAGGCAACCCAGGACTAAGGGAATTCTCTTGCTGAGCTGATAAATATGCCTCAGCAACTGATCCCTCTGAAGGTAAGACAAACACTCTGGGGGAAAAGGGGCACAATATCATAGGGAAGTGATGCACAGAAACAACCAATTTTTGCCCTACATCTTCTGCATGGCTTGTTGGGTGATCGGCATATGATTCTTTTGCACCTGAACCTAATTCAAGGGCAGAAATGCCTTCTTCACTGGAAGTGAGTTGCGACCATCCATCATTATTCGATGTCAAAGTTTCCTTGACCTTGCTTACTCCTGGTTGTGTGGATTTTACTTCAGATCTTTTAAGAAGCTCTTCATAATCTTGGACAAGCAAGGATTCATATTCACGATAAGCATCAGGTCCTAGAGGTGAATCCGGATAAGCTGAGTGAGCTATCTGCAATTGGTAAATATTTAATAAGACTTTCAACTAAAATTATCAGTAATACAATTTTAAAGAACAAATAGGATGAGTTGTAGAATGGAGTAGCATTACTTCTTGGATGTTATTATTGCTTAGGCAAATAATATAAGCTTTGAACTGTGCTAACAAGGAAAGATGGCAAGAAACTAAGACAGATGAGTCTTGAATGTTTCGTCTACAGTAACATGGTATCCAATCTCCTCCGCTCCTCTCTTGCCATCTCCACTTGCAATTGAAAGTCCTTCATTGGAATCTCTCATCAAGAAATGCTCCGAACACTAGAACTCAACATTAAAGCACCTTTAATCAAGTTCTTCAATCCCTAACCAAGAAAAGTTGAACTTTCAAGTAAACACGCACTCAGCTTCTCTTGTAGCTAACAAAATGCAACCAGGACCTCACCTTATCTACAAGCTTTTCTTGAGTTACCCTCATATTCTAAAGCAAGAGACGCCCTCCACTTCTTCTTAAAAGCCGTCATTTCTTGTAGAATATGTACTTCCATACGAGAGAAGTCTATAAGAAGAATAACACAATGGATCCTCTCTTCCAACAAGAAGAGAGTTACATCCAAACAAAATACAGCTGAATTCCCTTGGTTATTAGACTAACTTTGCGACTGCAACATTAGAATACCCATGAGAGAGACTACTGATTAAGTCCAACAAAGTTCTTGAAGGAGGAACACATCGAACACCATCCACCCTCTCCTTCCCCAACCCCAACAAGAAAAATCCCCTCAAGGGACCCGGACGTAAAATTTACCAAACACATCATCTTACTCTCCGCAAGACTACCTTCAAGAACCATAACAACACTGGAGAACAACCAACAGGTTAAACAATTTCCCATTCATCATTTCCCGCTTAAACAGCTAAAAGGACCAATACAAACCATCCACTTCACTTTCAGATACACAAGACATGAAGATGACCACAAGAAACTTTCTAAGCTCAACAACCTTTCAGACTTCAACACAATACCTCAGCCATACTTCTATCTAACTAAACAAGTAAATGATAATCCCAAAGATCAATTAAGATCACTCTGCCAACCATATTGCCGAACCTCATGCTCATGCTAAAACTTCTTTTTGAAGTCCTTTCATGTCGGAGAAAACTAACCTATGAGAGCTTGATGTGTCAGGCCTTGGCTGTGAAGCTACTAAAGAAGATTGATACACCAGATTGGAAGGTGAACATAGCATTCCAAAATCTCGTCGAGGAGGATGGTAACAAATATAGTAGTAGACGTTTGGTTCTAGAAAGTCCTCGATCCAAGTTCTTGTATCAATGTGTTCCTCCATTAGAAACATTATCGTGCACTCCATTCCATGTGTATTTAAGCAATCTGTTTAGTTCAGTTTATCAACCTCATACAAGAGTGACTTGCATGTGAAAGGAGGGTAAGAGACTTGGTCTTATACTGTTGGTTCGATTCTTTAATAGCTTAAGCTTTTTAGGTAAACTTCCACTGAATGCAAACCCCGAGATCAGCATGTATATCATTGCAATTTGACAATTTCAACATTTTGACTGCTGCTTCAAAAATATTGTGCCACTAATGATTAATTCATTAATAATGTACACACTCACTACACAGGTAGATACTCCCCTTAAGGAAAAAAAACAATATACTCCTATTAAATTTCTTTTCAGGGGTTCCGAACACCAAATAAAGTTACTAAACAAGCAAGCAACATATAATCTACTCTTAGGGAGTGACACATTAGTTGGACTTATTTCTAGAACTATATGAATCAGCTTCTACGACTCTACCCCAAATCTATCAGCACATATAGTGGATAGGTTGGACAAGAAAACTAAGGAGAACATGCATTACCTCAGATTCAGAAATAATACAGCTACAAGAAAAAGACAATTGTAATCTCCACAATAGATTAACATGGTAAAAAACTACAATAAAACTACAAATACACAAGAAATATTTTACTAGCATTAAAAGAATGGTAACTTCTAGAAGTCTGACAAAAAGGCAGTAATGCTAGAGAAGCACCTCTGAGATGGATGTAAATATAGTCCAATTGCAAACATTTTGATGAGTGTTAAGGCAGCGTAAGATATAACGATGTGCATCACTCAAAAGCCGTGATGCGAAGACCACAACTTTTCTTGCAGGATCTAATTTTGGACTCCAATTGACTACCTGAAGAAAGAAAAAATACAAACTCATAACTATTTCACTCAAACTTGTGGTTCATTAAAGAAATTAAAACAAACAGCAGAAAAATTGTCAGCACACCACTGAATAAACATAGTGAACGTTATACCATTGTGATAATGCAGTTTGGTCCGACTTATTTCTAGGAGGGTGGAAAACAACCTACGTGTCAAAAGAATAATATAAACGGGGGAATGTTACTAAGGCAAAAGGACAGAGCATGTAGAAGCGTACGATTAAGGAGGGATTGAAAAAGTCACCATAGGAAAACGGAAGGCAGTTTCCCTACATAATTATGTTTGAGCAGGAACGGAAGAATGAAGGGATTAAAGTTTGATGGCAAATGGCAACTCTACACAACATGCAAACTTGCTCCATCTTTCAATCATCCTATACCTTATTCCCACCCTATGGTCTTACCACCAAGCAATTAAAGGACAAAAGAAACATCTTAAGAGTTGAGTTGGTAGCAAAAGAAAGAGGCCTCATTCTTTGATTCACAAGAATATCTGGTACTTTTTAAGGGTAACCGGTAAGTAACAAGCAATACCTGGTATGATTCTGCAGATTGTGGAAAAAAAATTACAAAAGTAATTATTGCACTAATAGTTCTGCAGGTTTCCCAGTGCATAACTCCTGGGTGTTCTCTTCAGGAACTTTAGAAGTTTGAGTTAGAAAGTAATGCTATTGCAGAAAAGTAAATTCAATTCCCAAATCACAAGAGTTCTATATTCACTCCATACAAGGGTCAGAAAGAAACCGCACATGACTTGTTAGTAGTAGAAGTAGCTCAAGTCAGGTTCCACCACATTATAAATTAAAAATGTAACATCACACCTCAGATCTGGCAGAACAGATATAGATACACTTATGCATATATGTGCAGATTGTGTAACCAATCAATACCATATCAAGAGGTGACATGTCTTCCAAACTGCAAACAGCATGTACTCCAAGTTCCAGTAACAGAGGGTATGCTCCGAGAAACTGGAAACTCTCTGTACATCCAGCATCTAAGTACACAGTCGCACCATCAATATGCTCTGATATCTGAACAAGATAAAAAAAAGTCTTCAAATAGCAACAAAATAAACTTCAGAAAGCATACAAGTAATTGCCAATGAAGAAGCAAAGGCAGCTAAAGATTCAACCCAAGTAACTAAGGAACAGTAGCAGTTATATTTTCCTGTAAAGGTACATGCTGATGCTGATGCTGATGCTTCCCTATAGAAGACAACTGATATAGCCATACCATGCAACCTGTGTTGTATTGTTTCATTTAAAATACCATTACTGCTACCCAGATCAACACATTGGCTGAGGACAGATATCCCAAGGGCTGCCTTGGTACCTCCTGATTTTGGAAGAAATTATTGTATTTTCGTGCAGTTAGCCTCTAGAGAACCCACAAATACTCACCAACAGAGATGATTATGGTGATCAAGAATGAAAAATAATAAGCACCATGAAGTTCAAGAAAGATAGAGAAAGAGAATAATCACACATGAGACAAAAATTATGGTTAGGCGTTAGCCATCATTCACAGGCAGTCAAATGGGAGAAGGTTTCACTATGAATTGGAGAATCAATGCTCCGAAGAGCTACAACGGAGTTTTTTAAGGAGAACAAAACCCTACTTTCCTCTCCCTCCAAGTCTATTTTCACCAATTAAGGTTCCCTTGGGATAAAAGTCCCTGTTAATGAGGCCGAAACCAACTTTATAAACTCCAGACACTTTCACCACAAATCCTCCGCGCTGGGTTGGAGTTTGGACTAAAGCTTAGATGAGTTGTGCCCGAGCGCAATTCGTCAGAAGCTCTAATTGGCAACAACATTGCTATGCTTGTGGGTACTACAACTGTAAAATCCTGACTTTTAGCATATAGTCACGCCGTCACGGGGTCGGAACATACTTGAAATACTAATTACGTAAATCCTAAATATTGATTTAGGCTACGTGGAATTAAGGTAGTTCGAAAATACAATTGTGTGCAGATGCTAGATGACTTTTATAAACATTATGGGACAACTTATAGATATTTGATACACGATATGATTTTCTTAAAGTTTGGATTTTCCACCTCGAAAAACGGACAACACCACGATGACCCTTGTATTTAAAATAGTCCATGTCGAATTTTTGAGATTTTTCGGAGACTGGAACTGGAACACGTCTGGACAGGAGTCGCGATGATTAGGCGTGGAGCGACGGGGCACAAAGAGGAATCACAGGTGTCTCACAAAGAGAGGACCTGAGTCCTGTATCATCAACTCCACCGCTATATATATATACAAGGAGGATCCTATGAGGGCTAAGACTAGTTATTTCACATAACAAGACAAAGAAAAAGGAAAGAGGGAGTACTCCAGCAACGTCAAAACTCTCACCCCAATCGCCGACCGCTATCCGTTCACATCTTGTCTGGTTTTCTTCTTCCTTTCTTGGTAATCTTTCTTCTCTCATTCTCTAAGTTAAATTACAGTACTGATTTGTACATATTATGAAGTATTAGAGTAACTTAAACCCCTACAAGTCACACACAGCGAACAGGAACCCGACGGCCACGGCTGTTGGTCACCCTGTACCCATCCGGTCACTCTTTATCACAGCTTACTGAATCTTTCTCCCTTAACCCGCACCTCTCTTTTCCCCATGGACTCACTCTCAACCAACTCACTTGAAAACACAGTAAAATTACTTGTTCCGGCGAAGATTTCGGAACTGAGACTCGGCACGGTGGTGAGGCTTAGCAACGAATTAGTTCTCTAATTAGGGTCCTAAGAACCTGAATTGGAGTTCTGGTATCTACTGATAGATGCTAATTGGAGTCCTTGGGGCTTGATAATGAAATTGAGGGTTTCGCCTTGAGCCCGAAATCTACAATATTTGAATTCTGATTGCTGAATTTTGAATAGCCAGGACCTTATTGTTCACAAGTTGATACATCTAGTTGTTTAAATATACCCCAGCTCTGATGATGAACTTAGCACTAAGTGGATTTTTAACATTACACCCAACTTAGATGTCCAGATTTATGTCCGACACCATGGGATTAACATACTATTAGTTTTGATTTTAAGTTCCATCTTTGCTAATCTTGGGATAAGATTCTTAAGTAACTTCGGTACAATCGTGTGTGTAGGTACCAATACGGTAGAGTAAGTTGTCAAGTGTAAGCTAGACACCACGTTTTGGTGAGTACGCAATACCTTGTTACATGCATTTTAATTAAATGGTTTGAATCGAAATGCTACTTGTTTTTAAATACTGGAGGATATGAATCCCATGTTTTGTTATGATACTTTCTATTTTGATAAACCGTGAATTATCGGAAAGTGGCCTATTCACATGTATTTTTACTATGGATGATTAGACCGTGGAATATGATTTGAGAACCTGGCTGTTATGATTTGCTTAAACGTGCTCTACTATGTTATGTGGTTCGTACGCTGTCCCGTGTCCTAAGGGACGGTAAATAGGCTAGTGACATAAGAATATAAGGGAGGGGTGCATGCCAGGCACCATTACGAGGTATTGATATCACACCATCTCCCTCATAGGGTCGTTCCCCAATATGTCTGGCAATTCCGTCGAACACTACTATTATTTTCATGTCCTTCCATGAATGGATAAAGAGTCCTGCTGCTGGGACTAATACAAATGATTGGAAAGGAAATGTTATACGCATTGATGTTTTATAATCTATTACATCTTCTCTCTCTTGAAAGTTGAAGTAATGCTTATTATGAAAAATGTTACCATGTTCAAACTTGTAACCTTGGTATTTCGTACCACACGAGCATTCGCTTATGAAATGTTTTTTTTCCCTCCCTTAGGCCTCGTTTGATTCGCGGACTAAAACAAGCAGGATTGATAGTCCTGGGATTAGTAGTCCTGGACTATTTGTCCTGACACTAATTGGTCCTGAATCTCACACAATCCCATGTTTGATTCGTGCAGGATTAACATCGGGATATCCCATATTTTAGCCTATCCCATGTTTGGTTCTCTAAACTAAATTTCGGGATTAATAACACGATTATCTCTCTCTCTCTCTCTCTCTCTCTCTCTCTCTCTCTCTCTCTCTCTCTCTCTCTCTCAAACCAATTTCAACCAATTAAATTTTTCATAATCAAATACAAACATGATTCTCGAAAAAGATCAACT